>JARHVA010011080.1:0-95365 GCA_037957365.1 Torreya grandis
AACACTAAGTCAATGCTAGGTTAACCCTAATCATCTTAAAATTTCCATCATTAAACAAATAAAATAAAAAATTTATTATCCCCTTAGAACTATGCATGAAACAATGACCTCGATTAATATACATGTATCATTTTTTATAAAAACTCATCAAACATTATAATCTTAATGGAAATGTCAATATATCATTAGGATATTAAAATACTATCAAACGCATAACAATTACACCCATAAATCAAACACTATTATGTTCACATAATTACCTAGAAGTGAAACTATCTATATTAACTTTGTATAGAATCATGTTTATTGATTAAGCAAAAAGGCTTTATGACAATAATTAGTTAATTATATTATTCTCATAATTACCATGCCAAACTAATGCCATTCATAAATGTTAAAAAATAACTTCTAATTTGTTAATGACTTATTATAGGTTATTCAACTTATTATAAATGATGATAATAACCTTCTAATCATCAATAATCACTTGACAAATTGATTAAGAAAATAAATAGAATCCATCTAAAACTATAAAAATGAATCCAAAAAAAAACATTGTTTATAAAACACTTAGCTATAACCAAGACAATGATAAGTCACATTAATTCATGTATGGTTTCACTCATTCAACTAGTCAATAACATCATATGATATAATCAAGTACAATAACCAAATTAGTGCAATCACACAATTAAATCCTTGTGATCATCAAACAAAAAACAAGAGCATATCTACAACATATTAATAATAATATAAATGCAGATTTCAAAAAATACATACTACATCTATCTAAAATAAACACTGAACAAAACATTTTAATCTAATTGAGGTGTATGCATAGGTTTCTAGTCTTTACCTCTATTGTCCCCCAACGCCTCCATCTATACCACTATCTTTAATGATTCCCTCCCTCCATCAGACTTTAAGGATGGATTTGTCCTACATCTACCTCACAAAAATGAATTTAATTAGCATAAAACATATGAAATTCATAAAATACTATTATATAAACTAGCAAACATTATCATAATGTACACCATATAAAATTACAACTAACTCTATAGCTAATCAATCATGTAAATTAAAAAAACATATAACTATTTCATAACCAAAATATGAAATAAATCTTAATCAAATAGTAGTTAATAAAATAATAAACATAATTATAAATGAGTCAATAGATTATTAATCTTAGAGAGAAATTGGGATGTGACATCCTTCCCCTAAAACTAGTCATCATCTTCATGACACTTATTCATGCATAAGTTTTGAATTTTTAAAAAAATATTCAATAAGAAATAACATAACATGTAGAAACAAATAAAGTAAAAAAATGTGGAAACAACCTATGAAACTCATCATAGTCTTCCCAAGTGTCATTATCTTTGAAATATTGATCCCACTAGACCTTGCACTGTGAAACTTCTTAATTACATAAACTGAGTTTGAAAGTCTTACTTATTCTAATTGGTTCTACCATGACCACCTTAGGATCTAAAACCTACAAAGAATTATAATCTAACACATGTGAAGGATAAATAACATAATTTATAAGATAATAAACATGAAAGACATTATGAAAAATAGCTAAATCTGGTGGAAATGCAATCTTATATGCTACAAGATTGACCACTTTCAAAACCTTGAAAGGTCTCACATATCTAGGTGAAGGTTTCATTAAATTACCAAACATAATAGATATTTTTTTAGGCTTAACCCATAGAAACATTTATCACCTATAAAAAAGTGCCTTTTTGTTCTCTTCAAATTAACATAATGTTTCTATCTATTATTGGTCTCGGCCAACCTTTGTTTGATTGTCCTGAATTGCTCTTCCATTTACATAAGCATCTCAGGTCTAAAGACTAATTTATCCTCTAACTTATCCAAAATGATTGGTGTTATACACCTCTTTTCATATAATTTCTAAATTGAATCCATTTTCAATGTTGATTGTTACAAGTTTTAGTAAGGAAACTCAACCAATAAAAGGTATTCTTCTCACTTGTATTGTTGATTGATGCAATACATATGAATGATGTATTTTAATAATTCATTAACTCTCTCTATTTATCCATCTATTTTTGGGTGATAAGATGTATTAAAACTCAAATTCATATGCATATCTAAATTTACAGTCAACTAAAATCTAAAAGTCTTATTTTCTAGAAATCCATGCAATTAATAAGCCTCTTTCATGACTCTCTTCATAAACATAGGTGAATCATCTATCAAGTTACTTTGTATGAAGTGGGTTACCTTGGTTAGTTTTTCAACTAAAACAAAGATCATACCATGTTAGTTCCATGATAATATAAACCCTTGGATAAATTTATATATCATATCATTGATGTCAAAAAGAGCATGTTGTACTAATCCATTAATGACAAAGTGATTAGATTGATGGTTTGGAGATATGTAACACAAATATAGGTTTGTAAAGATAAAAAATGTTATGAGGTATCCATAATTTTTTTTTTAAGCTATTATATGTCAATTGATCATTTGGAATGAGAAACATGCATATTATAGCTTAATAAAATCTAGACCATCACTACACATCATGCAGATATAGATGAACCAACAAGTTTGTGAATTTATTTTTGATACTTAAAAACTAAACTTAGGATAAATTATTTCATGAAGATATTGTTTATAGTTTCAATAATGTCCCCTAAAAATTTGGATTCTTGAAGTGTTTCCAAGATCAAGTTATAAATATTCAAATTTAATCTTGTAGACTATGTCCAGAAATAGATCGTCAAGTTTAAATTCATTAAATTATGAGGTCAACTAGTTGGTAGATCTAATGGTGTAGGTTAAATAATATATCTTGAGCTAAAGGTGTATGTAAAATTCGATATATCAAAGTATGAATGTGGTAGTGACAAGTGTCACATTTTTGGAGCTTGGATAGAAGATCAATGGTGACTATATGAATGTGAAGTCAAAAGATCTACATTGTAGGTCGAGTTAAAGAGTCAATATGCATAAAAGGCATGTAGGTCTATCAAGTGGCACATTCATTGAATAAAGGATATTACATCAAAGGTGTACATTGCAAGATAAATATTGGGATAATATATAGAGATCGACAAAGAATGTTTGTTCAAATTTGCCAAGGTGCATGATATGAGGTCAACATGCTTGATGTTTAACATATGCTTAGTGACTGCTAGAATTTGAATATTCAAATTTGGGAGGGAAAACCAATCTACATATTTTGAGATATAACTTTTGATATATGAATAATTTGATCAAGGTGTAAAAGGAATAGTTATATAGGACTTCAAGGATCATCTAGAAAACCTATTTAGACAATATGAATGTTCATACAGTCAAAGTTATGGAGCTCCAAAGTTGACTGTGTGTTTTATCTTATTCTATAAGGGACCTAAAAAGGATAATTTGTGTTTTCATTGATAGTATTTTGATGTTTATCAATTATATAACTACTATAGAGCATTGTATACTCAATGAGGATCATTTTTGTGGATTTTGGAGGTTTGACCAATCCATATTAGGTATGAACAAAGGCTTCAAAGTTGACTATTTGTTCATTCATGGTATTACTAAGAACATAATAATTTTTTATGAAATTGTGCTTTAGGAGAAGGATGTTTTGGTTGGAAAAATCACCGAAAGATATATTAGAGATCATATGGAGGGGACATATCTAATTAAAATTGATCTTGTGTTCTTAATTTGCTCAATGGAGTACTAAATGGGTAAATAGGTCTCCACAAGACCTATTAGGGATACTAAGGCCTAATTAAAAGGCATAGCTACTTAAGTTTGACCCATAGATGCTATGGCCAACTTGAGACAACATATTTGAGCTTGTATTAGCATATTATATGTCTTAATGGCTAAGGCAAGTCTTATGGATGACCAAGAAGTTAATATGCATGAAGAATCTATAAATAGTTGAAACTAAGGCAATGATTTCTAGACTTGAGTGTGAAGTGAAGAGCTCATGTGATATTGAGATAAGGAAGCTTTGAAATAGAAGGTATAGGTTAGTAAGGACCATCAAAGAGTAAAGAGGAGCAGTCATGTTTATCTTATCAAATTGATGAATGTGAACACATAGGTCATTAGACCTAATAAGCCTTGAAGAGGTAGATTGAGTAAGTCTTAAAGGATGATTGAGAGAGTGTGCTTAGTGAATGGATTGAGGAGTGTGTACATGACCTATAGATCATGTTCCTGATGGTGTGATATAATTATTATAGTTTTTTGATTGTAAATATGCTTAGAAGTGAAGAGTGATCCAAAAAGGTGTTTTGGATGAATTACTTGTGTGTACAAGTTTCCAAGATTGTATAGAGGAAAGAGTGAAACTAAGAGAAGCACATAAATATGTGTAAAAGACATTAGATCAAATGTGGAGATTAGATCAAGGTATCTAAGTAGGTGTTTGGTTTCTTACGGGGTTGGTGCCTCTTTGTAAGATGGGTATCTCACTAAACTAAGTGATGGGTTTTCCTTGATTAGTGGGTGTTGGTCTAAATGTTGGATCTTGTTTTATAATACTATAGTCCATATTGTAGGGTTTAGTAGGTTTTATCCCCCAAGAGGGTTTCCCACATATATGATATGTTCATGTGATGTATTCTCTTATGTATACTTTGGATATATGTGATGCATGATAAATGTTTAAGAGTTAGGAATTGAATTGGATTATCTTGCATCACTGATTCACCCCATCTCTCATTGATTGTACCTCTAATAATTGGTATTAGAGAAGGACCTTCATTATACTTTTAACCACTTGAAGGTGATCTAAGGTGTAATATGGCTTAGAAATTGAAGGAAGAGAATCAGGAGTTGAAGGATCAAGTAGAGGTTACTTGTCCATATCTAAAATCAAGTGAATAAAAATGAAATAATCTCAAGGCACTTATTAAGAAGTAAAATGGTAAGATGAGAGAGTATGATCAATAATAAGCTCAAGAGAAGATAATTTAATTAAAAGTTAAAGCTATTACGAATGAGGGCATCAAGATCAAAAATGAGATAGAATCCTTGAAAGAAAGTTTAAGATCAAAAGATGATAAATTGAATATCAAAATTAGTAAGAATTAATTAAGAGTTAAAAAGACTAATCTGAGTTCTAAAGAGGAAGAATGCAAACATCTCAACACTGAGTTACAAGAAAATAATGCCAATTTGAGTTCAAATAAAGGTGATCATGAAAAGTTGAAATCCAATATTGATTCTATAAATATTATTAAAGAGCAAACATGTATATTGAAGGCTAACATGGATAAATAATAAAAAATGGATAAGGAGACCATACAAGATCTTAGAATTTAGTTAAATGCTACAAGTTCAAGTATAAGAGCTAAAGAGGATGAGAGCATTCAACTGAAAATCAAGATAGATTAATTGAAGTATGAGCATGAGAAATTTATTATCAAGGTAAACAAGAATGATAAAGAGTAAAAGAGGTCAGTTCAAGACAAGAAGGATGCAAGCACCAAGATCAACAAGAAAATATCCATCAAGAATAAAAGTGCCATGAGGTATGAAATATATTTTAATGGCCATTATTTTGCTTGTCACATGTCTAGTCATAAGGTAAGAAACTATAGAATGAAAAATAGTTGGTTAGCTAGAGGTTTTGATAATGCAGTCTACTATAATTGTCATGACATTGGAGATATTACTAGTTTTTGCCCCATAATGTATGGGAAAATATTAACCTAGGTATGGAGACCAAAGAAAGTTAAGCTTGAGCATAATGAACCTAAGAGATAAGATAGTATGTTTGCTAAGATACATAATATTCATCAAAGAGAAGGTATGAATGATGTTATTTATTTATTTTATCTTCAATTTGGTCATATTTCAAGAAAGTGTATAAGAAATCTCTTAGGTCATAAGAAGGTACATGGACATCCTAGTGTGCTCAAGAAAGGTCAATCCTTGGTATGGAATCCTAATCAAGTAAATTCCAAGAAAACTAATTTAGTTGAGATAAAAGATCAAGGTGGACTACCTGCTAAAGAAAAAGAAGAATCAGATATGAAGAAGGTTTAGGAATTCCAATAAAATGTGTCATCTATCCAAATAGAAAAAGAGAATAAAAATTTAGTTCAAGTTGAGCTCATGGAGAAGACCAAGGTGTTAGTTGAGATTAGTTCTGAGGTGTGTATGGATACAAGTTAAAATTTTGTTTTTGTTAAGATATTTCATACAAAGAACATAATTTTTCAATGCCATTAATGTGGTTATTTATTTAGTTGAAAAGATAAGTCATGAATATACATTGACTCCATATGTTATCAATTCTATCTTAGAAGAAAAAGAGATTATTGTAGTGGATGAGCATGTTACTTCTCTTAAGCCTAAGAAGAAGAAATGTTAGTATTAGATGACCAAGGAGGAGAAGAAACATGAGGAGTTATGGGAAACTCCTAGTTTCACATTATTCTAGGACATTTTGGATTAGGGTGTCTCTATCTAGGCTTCAAAGAGACACTTAAAAGCAAGAAGAAGCATGGTGGATGCTTGTTGAGTTTTGGTTAATGTTGGAAGACAAGAAATATATTTTTTAAATGTGCTTGGATATGGGGGAGCAATGAATTTTATGAATTTGCTCTAAATTGTTGTGATGGAATGATTCATAATATATATTTAGGGGTAGTGATCCCAAATTCAAAGTTTTGATCAATCTTTTATGAATGGCCTAGTTGGCCAATATAGTGATGAATGAAATTGTGTATGCAAGGTTTGCAAGTAGAAAATGGAATTTTCTTGGTGGCTGATCAAGGATGATGTGTTATTAATATATTTTATTGTATATAAAGATATGTTGATCATGTTAAAATGTGCTCAATGTGTGTTCAGGGTATTTTTCCTAAAGGTAAGATCTTGTCAATTGCTTAAATTGATTAATCAAATATTGAATAGTAAACACAAGAATATGAGGAGAATGTGTTGTCATATCTTTGATATCATGAAGAAGGTATCAGAGTTTTGTAGATGAAAATTTTATGTATGTCATGGAGTTAAAAATGTTATGAAGATAGAATATCTATTGGTTGTTTCATAAGGATATTGAGTAAGTGTGGATAGTGTTGAAAAGTTACTAGAAGATCTAGTTTTTTAAGATGATTTATTGAAGATGTCATGATCTAGGTGAAGAATGATGTAAGGGGGAGCATATGTGAATATGATTTAGTCATGATCAGAGTGTGAATATGTTTACTATAGTTATGAATTCAAGAATATTGACATGATGACTTGATCAAACCAAGCCATATATTTTAATAAGGTATTGAATCTTCATGCATGAGTAAAGGCAACTTGTGATTTATATAGGTGGATAGGTCAAGGGATTAGAAAATACCAAGTACATATTATTCTATATCAAATAAAAAATGACATAATATGGAGCATTATGTTAGAGGGAGATTTCTAAGCTTTGTGAATAGTTTGTTAGGTCCAAGGATCAGAGAAGTCCAAGTTCAAATTTGTGAATGTCAAAGCGGGAATAATTTTTTCATATGCTTAAAATAATGTAAGTTTATTAAGAATTTTAAATAGTATTTGAATGAATTTATGATGTTAATTAATGATTTATGGCATGTTTAGGAAGAGACCCTTTGTCATTAATGTCAAAGGGGGATAAATATCATAATGAAGTCATTATTCAAATAAAGTCATTCTTAGGGTGTTTTGCCATCATTGACAAAGGGGAAGATTTTTGAGCATAGTAATTGATGTTTGGGTGTCATTGATGTCAAATATACCATGTTGTACTAATGAATTAATGAAAATGTTATTATATTGATGTAATAGAGATATAAAACACATATGTAGGTCTATAAGGACAAAGAAGAATTTTTGAGGCATCCATAAATGTCTTGGTGAAGCTCTTATATGTCAATTGATCATTTGAAATGAGAAAAATGCATCTTATAGCTTAACATAAGCCAAATTATCACTACAAATCATACATATATGGATGAACTAGCAAGTTTTTGCATTTATTTTTGGTACTTATAAAGTCAACTAAGGTCAAAGGATTTCATGGAGATATTTTCTATAGTGTCAAGAAGGTCCCCTAAACATTTGAAGTCTTGAAGTGTTTCTAATCTCAATTTATAAATATAAATACTTATTATTGTAGACTAAGTTGAGATAGATACCCTCAAATTTAACTTGATTGAAGTCTTACGTCAATTAGTTAGTAGATCTAATGGTGCATGTTAAATCATAGATCTTGATCTAATGGCACATATAAAAGTCAATATGTCAATTTATGAATACATTAGTGACAAGTGTCAAATTTGTGGAACTTGGATACAATATCAATGGAGAGTGTATGATCATGTAATCAAAATATTTATGGTTTAAGTCAAGTGAAAGAGTCAATATGTGTAGAAGGCACATGGGGCTACCAAGTGGCATTTTCATGGAAGAAAGGATCTTAGATCAATGGTGTAAATTTCAAGATAAACACCAAGATAATCCATAGAGATTGATGGAATATGTTTGTTAAAATTTTATAGGGTGAATGAGATAAGGTCAACATGCTCAATGTTTAACATATACTCAATGACCATTGAAATTTGAATATTTGAATCTACAATAGAAAACTAGTTTATAGTTATTGAGTTATAACTTTATATATATGAAGAATTTAATCATGGTGTAAAAGGAAAAGTTTTGTATGACTTCAAGGTACATCTAGCTATCCTAGTGAAAGGATCTTAATGTTCATATAATCAAATTTATAGAACTCAAAAATTGACTATGTGTTTTATGTTATTTTGCAAGTGACCTAAGAAGGACAATTTGAGTAATTATTTATAGTATTTTGATGTTTTAAAATTATATAACTCTTGGAAAGTGTTTTATACTCAATTAGGATCATCTACGTGATTTTGGAGGTTTGAAAAATCCATATTCAATATGAACAAAGGATTCAAAGTTGATTGTTTGTTCATTCATGGTGTTACTATGAACATAATAATGTTTGATTAAATTGTACTTTAGCAAAAGGATGTTTTTGTGGTAAAAATGACATAAAGATACATTAGAGATAATATTTATGGGGAAAATGTAATTTAAAGTGATCTTGTGTTCTTAATTTGCTTAATAGAGTGCCAAATGGATGGATATGTCTCCATAAGACCTATAAGGGCTACTAAAGCATAATTGAAAGGAATAGATGCTTAAGTGTAACCCATGAATGCTATGGATAAATTATGATAATAAATTTGAGCTATGTATTAGCATATTAGATTTATTAATGGTTAAGGAAACTCTTATAGTACACCAAGAAGTAAATTTTCATGAAGACTCCATAATTAGTAGAGACCAAGGAAATGGTTTCTAGACTTGAGTGTGAAGTGAAGAACATATGTGATATTAAGAGAAGTAACCTTTGAAAGAAAAGGTATAGGTCAATAAATACCATCAAATAGAAAAGAGGATTAGTCATGTTTTTTTGATCAATTTTGTAAATGTGAACACATAGGTCATTGGACCTAATAAGCCTTGAAGAGGAAAATTTAGAAAGTAAGTCATAGAGGTTGATTGAGTGGGTGTGCTTAGTGAATATATTAAAGAGATGAGTAGGTTTAGGAGTGTGTACATGACCTAATTTGTTTTTTTGATGATGGTTTGATAATTTTTTTTTAGGTTTTCTTCTTGTGAATGTGATTAAAAGTGAAGAGTGATCCAAAAGGGTGTTTTGGATGAATTACATGTGTGTGAAAGTTTGTGATAGTGTATAGAGGAAGGAGTGCAAGTAAGATAAGTCCATAATTAGGTTTAGAAGACATCAAATCAAATTTGAAGATTAGATAAAGGTATCTGAGTGGGTTCTTAGTTTCCTAGGGGGTTGGTGCCTCCATGTGGGATGGGTGTCTCACTAAACTAAGGGATGGGTGTTCCTTGATTAGTGGGTGATGGTATAAATGTTGGATATTGTTTTATATTAATATAGTACAAATTCTAATGTTTAGTGGGTTTTAACCTCCAAGAGGGTTTCCCACATATATGATGTGTTCATGTGATGTATTCTCTTATATATGCTTTAGATGTATGCACTTGTTTATGTTTATTGATCAAGATTGATGTATGTTAAATGTTTAAGATTTGGGAATTGAATTGGATTATCTTGAATAACTAATTCACCCTCCTCTTAGTGATTTTACCTCTAAAAAAATTCCATGCTAATCACTTGCCCCTTTTATTTATGCATATCACATGGATATAACAAACCTTTTAGATGCACATGTTCAACTTTCACATGGTGACATTCCAAATAAGGAGACATAAAATTAGATAAATATTTCTTGATTCCTTTCCATAAATAAAGTGATCCTAGTCATCCATGAGGTTGGATACACCTATCTATTCTAAATATGGGGCATTATGTACTTTGTTTAGCACCATTATCCTCATATTATCTCTATCATTCACATACATCTTATCATTATACTCAATAGACCATCACTCTCTATTTTGAATCATTTATAGCTAGGATTCTAAAAATTCTTTGACAATGCTTTCCTGACTAAATCATAGAATTCATTTCCTAGTGAGAATTTGATTACCTGATCTCATAAAGTACTTTTGATAATAACCATGATTGTTATGTACCTTATATGACTTATATCATAAATAAATATATTATCTTTGACCTTGATATAATTCATATAAAAATCATAATTAGACAAGAATTATAGCCATCATCTCTAAAAAACATTCAAGTTTGGTTGGGTGAAGATGTATTTGAGTCCCAAGTTATCATTATTGAGCTCAAACAATTTTACTAAAAAATAATGCCTCCAAACTTATAAGGCATGAACTATTTAAAAAAGTTATAGATCATGAGGGGCATAACTCACCTCATATGGCTTCATTTTTTTGGACTCATATGCTACAAATAACCCATCCTACATAAAAACTACTCGAATTCCATCCCCAGATGCATCTGTGATTACTAGGAAGTTACCATTAGGATTGGAAATTCTTAGCACTGGTGCAAAAATAAGCTTCTTATTTATCTCTTGAAAGGCTTTCTCACACTTATATGATCAGACAAAACTCTGATTCTTCCACTAAAGAGAGCTAATGGGATTAACTATCTTAAAAAAAATTAAAACAAATTTCCTATAATAACCCACTAATCCCATGAAACTCATTACCTGATGCACATTCTTAATTGGTGGCCATTCCATTATGGATCTTATCTTCACTATATCTACTAAAATTCCATCTATAAAGATAATATGTCCTAGATATTACACTTTATTTTGAAAAAATGCATACTTGGATAACTTGTCATATAACTTATGTTTTTTCAAATGTTGTAAAACAAATTTCAAAAGTTAAATATGTTCTTCCTCATGCTTGGAATATATGAGTATGTCATATATAAATACCAATACAAAATTATCTAGATAATAATTGAACACATTGTTCATGAGATCCATAAAACTTTCAAGAGCATTTGCTAACCCAAAAGGTAACATTATGAACTTATAAAATCCATATCAAGTTCTAAATGTTGTTTTTAAAATATCCTCATCATGGATTCTTAGTTGATGATACCTTGATCTAAGATAAATCCTAGAAAAGACTATTTTCCATCACATCTTATCAAAGACATCATCAACACCAGGTAGTGGATATCTATTCTAGATTGTTTCCTTATTAAGCATCATGTAATTAATGCATACTCTAAGGATACCATCCTTATTATTGATGAAGACTACTGTTGCATCCCATGGTGAGACACTTCGTTAAATTAGTCTTTTTAAGAATAAATCATAAATTTGAGACATTAACTCAACCAATTATGTGGTTGTTATCCTATAAAGTACCTTAGATTGTGGTTATGATCCATGTATGATGTCAGTCAAGAAATAAACTCATGTTTGGGTGGAAATCTAGGTAATTCCTCTAAAAACACATCCTAAAATTTCTTTAGAAAAGGATAGCATTTGATAGATGGTTCCTTAGGTTAATCTATATCATTTATATTAATAATTAATTCTTGACATCCCTTCTTTGGAGCTTTCTTGAGATGAATTGTAGAAATATGCCTAAGCTTCAACTCCATTTTATCACCTTGAAGTTGTGTTTGATTTATAAAATCATCTTGACACTCAACCTTCTTGAGATAGTAGTCAACCTAAGATTTATGCCTCACAAGATAATTTACCCCTAAAACTACATCATATGACCCTAATGGTACAACATACAAATCCACTACTATAGTGAATTTAGGTAACCTAATCTTAGATTCAACTAAATACTAGTCAACATTGACCTTTGACTCATTCCCATACTATGTTGACCATGCATTTTCCATAACTCCATCTTTTATAGACTTTTTACTAAGAATTAAAACATCAATGCAACATTTAATAGACTTCATCTGTCAATCAAAATAGAAACTAGATGATCAATTAAAATATATAATAGTTCTATGGTTGAAGCTTTATACTCAACATGACTATTATCAATAGCTACATGAATCCATTACTGAAATGTTCCTTGTTGAGAAGTATAACCCTTATTCTTTGACTTGTCCTGAGTACACTCTTGAGCATAATGGTCACCTACACAAATTAAGAAACCTATAGGTGGTCATTTTATGTTGTATTGTTTGTTTACATTGAAACCTCCCTTGAAAACATTACTATTTTTCCTATTCCTTATACCACTATTAAATTTTTTCTAGTTTTTGAACTACCCCTTGGAGTCTCCACTCCTCTACTTCCAGTTATTCTTTTTGAAAGTTAGTTTAGAATTTCCAAACTTACTTTTGAACTTATATCTAACTTGTGATAGATATTTCAATTTTTGTTCCTACATGATTGCCTTCTTGAATACCTAATCCATGGTAGATGTCCTATGCACATCTACTTCACAACCAAATTTTGGTTTTAATCCTATAATAAATTTCCTGATGCTGAACCTCTCATCTTCTTGATATTGAGGTACATACTTCAAGAGCTTGGTAAAATACTCCTAGTATTCATTAACTAATAATTATCCTTTATTAATATTCTAAAAAGATGTAATAATTTTATTGAAATATAGTTGTATAATCCATCATGATCTAAAAAATGTCACAAACTATTCACAAGTGGTGGTGGTAGAGTCGAGGTTCATCTATAGCTTCTTGTTTTCCCATCAAGTTGTTATTTATGAGAAAGATAATATTATCACAATAATAATTTGGTAACTTTAGATTAATTTCAAACCTCAAAATATTTTTGCATCTCTTTCATCCATCTTCAACTCCATCTCCTAATATGGTTCCATCAAAATTGGGTGGATTTACCTTTTTCATGTCTTGTGCCAACTCTATATCTATCTAAACTATTACATCTTTTTGCACTTCGTCATGCCTCTAATATTGAGGATGTTGATTTTTAGTAGGATTCTCTTTAGGTTCCTGATGATCATTCTCCTCTACATGCCCATGCACTTCTAGTTCTAGTGTTATAATTTGATCCCTAGTGACTTGCATGGTTATGAGGATCTAATCCAACTTCATATATTTCTCAGTGGTGAATTGATTTGGATCAATAGGGGGATTGGTATTATAAGTACCCTCACCTCCAAGTCTATCACAAACCATTCTTCTTCCTACTTAATAGGATAATAATTTTTCATTAGCAAACACATTAAGTCCTAGATTTTGACCTCAGCTCTATTACCACAATGTAATAACCCATCTGGGTTTTATAAGCATAGGGTATTTATTTTAAATTAATTACACATATTCATATAACAAATTTCACCATGATAAATGTAACTAAGTGATATTTAAATAAATGCATTATTTTATTTAATATTATTAAATGTCTATAGCTAATCCATTTAGCTAATGATCACCATAATAATAATATATCAAAACATGAACAATGTTGAATATACAATAAAGATTTCATGTATTTCATATAAGTAATATTATAATTTCATCCATGAGAAATACATCATATCCACTGTTGTAAATGAAATGAATAAATATTATAGTTTTATAAATAATAATGTCTCAATAATAATAATAATAATAATAATAATAATAATAATAATAATAATAATAATAATAATAATAATAATAATAATAATAATAATAATAATAATAATAATAATAATAATAATAATAATAATAATAATAATAATAATAATATAGTGATACTAAGCTCCATAGAGCATGAATCTCAATGAACTCAAGCATCCATCAGTAATATCAAGTATAGTCTCTAGTATAGTACTAGTTTGGGGAGGGAGAGAATCATCTAAGATATTTTACACACCAAACATAGACCATAAAATGCCTCATACTATCTCCCAAAAATGGAATGGCCCTCTCTTCATGGATGGGTAGATAATGACAGTGTAAGAATCTATAATGACAAACTAGAACCTGTATGTTGTAAGATAACTAATGCATGATGTATACTATAAATAAATACATTATAATATTTTATCATACAAACATGTAAACTATACAAAATATATTCAATGAAAATATTTAACTATAAACATTAATTTGGCCAAAATTTTCATATAGTTACTGATATCTAGGATTAGTCAATCTCCTAGACACTACTCAATTGAATTATACCTCATCTTGCATTGATGATGCTAATTAAGCTAATGAGATCCATCACATTATTTATTTATGGTCATAAATGCAATATTTCATTAATTATATAATAATATAAAAACTAATAGATTCAAATAGAATATTCCCTATTATCAAATATAAAATATGCTATGTACAAGAATATCAAATACATATATTTAGTCCATCAAATGTAATGCAATGAATCTTAAAATATCTAGTTTATTATAGAATAATAAATGGATCCATAAATAGTCCTCAATAGTAACATACCATCTTGATAAGATTCATATATAAACTAAAAGTTATGAAATATCAATATGTTATTTCATCCACCTAACATAACATTAATCACACCATATTCCTTTATTCATATTTCACAAATATAGCAATAAACTAGTCATTTAACAACTTTATTTAATCTAAATTTTAAATTTTTAATACTTTATATTTAATTCTTCAACTAAACATTAAACACATAAAAAGGCACACATATTACCTTTATATATAAATAACATAATCTGAACATCAAACTCTATAAGTATTTTTAAATATGTTACACTCTAAATGGACTTAAATATTCTATCCATAATTTCCATGAGTATCGCATATAATGTCAGATGCATATACTTATATATATATGAAATAAATTTCCACAAGGTAACTTGAATGATTTAGTTTTTAACATAACCAACACACCATCATATAAGTACTTAAAAGCACAAACCATCATTGATAATTTAAAAGTACACAATCATAAACAAATCATATATAGAAATGAATGCAATGTTATAATTATTTTCCATAATCAATTGAGACCAATTCTCATCTTTCTTAGCTAGGATTAAATTATCAAACCATTCAAAATCATTTCATAAATATTTTTCAATTGGTTATATAATAAGTTGCCTATATCTGAAAGGTAGATTTCCATATTCATAGAAATATATTAATTAACATACAACCTTATATAACCTTAACTAGCTATATCCTATTGTTCTAAACATATGAAGCTTATATCAAACTTATTCATTTTTAGATTTAGTAAATAATAATCACTTATTTAAAGTTTCCAACACATAGTCCCAAGAGTAAATTAGATTTACATTAAATAGATAAACTTTGATCTCTTAATTCAGAATTTAACCAAACTCTAAACTCATAGTTATAATACAAACCTATAACAATGTATATCTATGATTTTTGGTATGTAATACACACACACACACACACACACACATTGATATGTATATATAACTCAGGTCATTAAAGTGCTATAGGGTGTATATGCATACCCCTATGTATGTATATATTGGGGGTATGCATATACACCCTATAGGACTATAATGACCTGAGTTATATATACATATCAATGTGTGTGTGTGTGTGTCTATACACACACACACACACACAAACACACACACACACACACACACACACACACACACACACACACACACACACACACACACACACACACACACACACACACACACACACACACACACACACACACACACACACACACACACACACACACATTGATATGTATATATAACTCAAGTCATTAAAGTCCTATAGGGTGTATATGCATACCCCTGCATATGTATATATTTACCTTTTAGTTAATGTATAAATGAAATAACCCAAATTTCATTCTAATTAGCCAAATAACTTCTATACATAGTCAAACCCTATTTTTGGGTTTTAAATTGACTATAGTTTTCTCATATAAAATTTAAAAATAACCTAATTTACAGTCATGACTAGCTTGACCAATTTATAGGTATATTTAAATAAATCTAATGCCTTTTAATAATAATTTTCTAAAAGATAATTAAAAAAAAATCTTGTTATGTACTCTATTAAATCAAAAATATCAACCCTTAAGTTTTATCTATGGTTTTGTCACACTCCTACTACACATTGTTCTTTTATATAGTTACACCAAGTTTTAAATTTTTAAAAGGTAAATACAATTCCTAATTCTAATGCCAATGATTCAAAAATTTTCTCCCACTATAAGCTCAAACCTCCTCTCTTGTCCTCTATCTATCATCAGTGTCCTCCATGGCCTTATTACATTTTATCTATCTACATGATAATTACATGCCATATAACTCTCCAATCATTTTTCCATGATTAACTAACTCACAATGCACCTCCATAGAATAGGTGTTTCTCCATGCAAACCAAACATATGTATTCCTTTCTAAACATGGTATGTTTAACACTAAGTCAATGCTAGGTTAACTCTAATCATCTTGAAACTTCCATCATTAAAAAAATAAAATAATCATTATATTATCCCCTTTGAACTATACATGAAATAATGACCTCAATTAATATCCATGCATAAACTTTTATAAAAAGTCATGAAACATTATAGTCTTAATGGTAATGTGAATATAGCATTGGGATATTAAAATATCATTGACTATAATAACAAGTCCACCTGAATCAAATGTTATTATGTTGACATAATTATTTATCAATGAAAATATCTATATTGACTTTGCATAGAATCATGTTTATTTCCTAGGCACAAAGGTCAATGACATTAGGCAAAAAGGTCAATGACATTAATATCATAATTACCATGCCATACTAATGTCATCCATAAATGTTAACAAAGAACTTCTAATTTATTAATGACTTATTACAAGATATTCAACTTATTATAAATGATAATAATAACCTTCTAAGAATCAATAATCACTTGACAAAATAATCGAGTAAAGTAATAAAATTTGTCTATTACTATCACAATGAATCTAAAAAAAACTACTATTTATAAAATACTCAACTATAACCAAGACATTGGTAATTCACATTAAGTCATGTATAGTTTCACTCATTCAACCAAGTAATAACATCATATGAGATAAACAAGTACGATAACCAAATTAGTGCAGTCACATGACTAAATCCACATGATCATCAAATCATAAAGAATCATAGTTGAAGTATTATTAGTAATCACATAAATTTAGATATCATAAAATACATTCTAAATCTATCCAAAATAGACACTAAACAAAACATTCTAATCTACTTGTGGTCTGTGTGGGTTTTGAATCTTCCCTCTATCATCCCCTAACAAATCCATCCACAACACCCTATTTGATAATGCCCTCCCTCCATCTCACTCTAAAATATGGATCTATCCTATATCCACCTCACAATAATGAATGTATCTATCTTGAAACATATGAAATCCATAAAATATTGTTATATAAGCTAACAAACATGATCATAATGAACACCAAATAAAAGTACAACTAACTCTATAGCTAATCAATCATGTAAATTAAGTAACATATAACTATCCCATAACCAAAATATAAAATAAAGAGTAACCAAATAGTATTTAATCAAATAAAAAACATAATAATCCACTCATCAATAGGTTATTAGTCTTACATATAAATTAGGATGTGACAGTCTTCATTTTTCCCCTAATATAGATCAGGCAATTTTAGTGATGCAAATTAAATTATCCAATTTATTTTTGTGTCAACATCTAATTGTAATTTTTATTGTAATTGGTTGTATCATTCTAAGGGAAGGTTTAAATAACACATCATTTTAGAGAGAATGTAGTGTCAACTCAAAATTGTACTTTCCTACCAACAATCTTTCACATGTTACAAAATTAATTCAAGTGTAGTTGTATAAAACCCATACATAATGCTTCTTCAAACATACAATGAATATATTATTATGCCCACAAACATGCTTATAAAATAGTATTTAAATAATTTTAAATGACATTTACAACACTTGATAATGATCTTAACTTAATGCATTTTAAATTGAAATCACAACAGTTTATAACTTACACAAAATTTATGGTTTCAAGAAACTATGATCACAATCTTGATTACCATAAAACAATTAAAACCTACATACATAATAGAAAAACTCACAAACTATAAAATAAACTTATACGCATCATGTTACCATTATTTACCTTCTACATAACTAATTATAAGTATACCAATTTAATCAATGAACTATCAACATTATAACGAGAGTATTCAAATACATATTTTAACTTAAACTAGTAAGTCATTTAAATTTTGTATTCATTTGAATCATAACAATTATACAATTCAATACTATAATGGAAGGTAAGTAATTAAATAATTAATTGAGTTAATATAAAAATAATTTAGTATAATTATCTATTTTCATTCTTAAACAATAATGTTTTTACATACTATAGTAACATAACAAAATGACTCATCTGTAAGATGAAACAAGTAATTGGCTAGACCATTTCTAAGGAAGTCTCTCTTCATGAATTGTTCTTCCCCAACCCTTCCTATGATCCATCCAATAGGTGGACCTTTCCACCCCCAACCATTAATTGGGATGTGAATTTTGACTTTCAAGTTTTATAGGATGAGGACATGAGCAATAAGAAATATGAAACCCCTTAATAAAAATTTTAGTTCTTAATAGATAATAAATTCACCACAAGGTTAAAATTTGGCTCAAAACACAATCACCAACATGCATACAATATTGACAACTTTCATCTTTCTATGAAGGTTTATTAGCATTGATTATGTACTCAATCTAACCTAATAAGCCTCCATCATTTATTCTAAGTATGTTAATGGTTACATAACATAATCCAACAACCATAGTGAGATAAAAATGATCACCTATAGTCATGAAGAAACTGAAACATTCACATTCAATTGGTATTCAAAACTAGTTACATAAATAAAAAACTCACTCTTGCACCATCTAACTAGGTACAATTATTTAATCACCAATATTAATTATGCAAAGTGATGAAATCACTATAACTGACCTTCATATGAAAATATTTTAGTTCTTAAAATAAATTTTATGTAGATGATAATACCAAGGATATAAATGTCTTGGTAAAAGATTCAATATTGTAAACCTGTTAACGTGATAACTCAAGTTACTAGACTAGATTAATATCTAAAATAGAATACCAAACAAGTAAGCCAAATTCACCAATTTTTTTTATGCAACCCAACCATTTTAATAAGAAAAGTAATTAAAACTAAAATATCATGAACGGATAATAAAAATAATAACCACAAAATTTATACATAGTCTTGTAGTCATATAAAATATAAAAATTGGTAACTTAAGTGTGGATTGTGACACCCAACCCTTAGGTCCCTCTTTCTTATTCTCATAACTCTCATAGGCATCTTTTCACTAATTTACAATCATTTGTAGCCTTCCAAACTTAATCCTAGCTTAGCCAGACTACTCTTTCCATGAATAATCTGTCTTCTTAGGCCCTAGCATCTAAGGACAATAACACCACACTTGGACTATAGCACCGATGCCGCTCCTATATAATTTTGACACTCTTGTCCAAGTGCATTTTTGGCCCTAATAAATAGCTTCTTCCAATTCACCATTCTTTTCCTTATCTATCTAATTTGAGCACATTTAACCCATAACCAATAGATCCCTATAAAATCCCATTCAAATATCATTTAGAAAGGGTTGGAAAATATCACTAAGTAAGAGTACAAGCAAGTATACTCAATCAATCTTCCCTATTCTCTACATACATCTAGCCAATGCACTTATAATATCATTAAAATACTTACACTAATCCCTAGCCACCTCAAGCACATCTAGTTTAGTATTTTACATATTCATACACTCTATTTCACAAAGCATTTCAAGTGAGAGAACTACATATGGCTTGATCCCTCTTCGAATTATTGGTATGTAGGCAGCATGCCCATATAAGGGGTGTGGATACACATTTGATGAATCTTACACACACTAACCCACCCCCCCCCCCCCTCTTTCTCAAAAGTGGTCAAAGCATAATGGAGTATAGGGGTTGAAGAGAATATCTACTTTATAGGGATCTCTATAGACTTCTAGCTTTTGAAACTTCATAGATAGGGTCACACAAATATAGCAAATAAAACCCAAAAAACATAGATCTCCTAGACAATAGTAGTAGAGATGGACTATAATGTTAGTGCCATTCCTATCTACTTAAAGTTATCCTATCCAATCCTAAAATGAAGATCAGATCCTAGTTTATGACAATGTCCTAGTCCTTCACAGTGAATCCTAGACCTTATCTCGGTCGTATTAGTCTATTTTAACTATGTCTTATTTTCTCTCTCTTATTACTACTTTAGAAAGGTAAAAATTACAATCTAATTTATATAAATCAATAGCTTAATTATTACATATTTATTTACTAATTTTACTACACAAATCCTTTAACTAAATTAGGAATAATACACCAATATTTCCAAATAAGTTAATCATTTGGTGAACCTGACTTACTTCATTTACACATAAAAACCCTAGAAACCCTAGGGTAAATTTCCTATTGATTTTTCCTTTTTTTTTATAATTTTTTACCTACATAATAAAATAAAAAAATTGCATCTAATTTTAAAATGTCATAGTTAAAATTATTTTCTTTCAAACCCTAGTTGCCCATACTAGGTCCTAGTATTTTCCTAGTAATTTTTGAATAATTATGTGATTTTTTACTAGCATATTAAAATCATAAATTCACTTCAAATTTCAAAATTCAATAGTAATTTTCAAAAACATTTATTTTTCAAAACCTTAGTTGCATCTACTAGGTCTATTTGAATCACAAATTTCCAAATAAAATTATTTATTCCTTACTTCCATATTTCCCTCAAAAATTCACTTTAAAGTTAAAAATTTCATAGTAATTTGTCAAAAAAATAATCTTTCAAAACCTAGTTGCCTATACTAGATCCCATTGCTTCTTGAGGTATCACCTTACTTATTTCTAAGTTTTTTTTTTAATAATTTTTAAGCAATTTCTAATTAACTATTTTTATAAATTTACATTTCCTATATTCAGTACTTTCATTTTCTAGCACTTTTCTTATTAAAAAAAAATCAAACAAATTTTAATTTGTTTTCCTAACTTAATAATGGCCTAATACACCAGTTTTGATGAAACTAATAAAAGGGAACTTTAAGAACACTAAAATAAACACCCTGACATGCAATATGACATGCTTAAAATGTTATAAGAAGAATAAAAATGAGTGACCAATGGTCAATCTTCCCAAACCATAGAGTAATGAGTTGCAAATGACACTATAGGACAAACTATGTCTCAATAACCCCCAATAGTAGCCCAAACTGCATTTATACCACCAGCTACAACTAGTAGATCTTTGTCTCCTAATGTAACATCCCTTATGATAGAGATAAAATATCTTCAATCTAAGGTGCTACATCTTGACCAAGGTGCCTCTAGACCTACACAAGATTTGGATTTTTTTCTCTATTACATACACCATTAGCACATCAAATTACTTTTGCACCCTTGCCACAAGGTTTTGTTCAACCCAATATCACTCTATATGATGGAAAGGGTGATCTAAAGAAACATCTAAGATCTTTTAACAAAGCATGATTAGACTATGTACCAAATGACTAGCTAATTACCAAGGTATTACCATAGATCTTAAGGATTATGATAGTATATCGAATCAGTCAGTCAATGCATTCAATCCTCTAACCAACATGTTCGTAGCTCATTTCAGTATTAACATTAGTGATAAGGTTTCATATGTCCAAGTTAAAAAATATAAACAAAGGTAAAATGAGCATCTCACAAACTATATTCTTCAATATAAGACTATTTTGGCTAAGATGACTATCCCCATGGCCGATCAAGAGTTACAAGATCTCTTCAAATAGAGTCTTCTACTAAAATGTAACATCATATCTCTCCCTCTTATTCAAGAATTTGACCCAAAAAAGCCTCTTCTATGGGGATATGATTAGTATGCATTTTACAAGTTTCATAGGGCACCAGGCCATGCAACAAATAGATGCATCAACTTGAGACACAAGATAAAGGATTTGGTAGATGGAAATCATATTGATCTTAACACTTTAGTTGAGCCTCCTCAAGCAAAGAAAACATAGGACAATGCTTTGGAAATCTTCAAATATCCATTTTTGCATCATTCTAAACAAGAGGTAGGGGACACATCAGGGGTTCACCATGCATATCATGCACATCTTTCACTAGATACATATAGGGCACCTTCAGTTGAGACACATATTTTGAGAGACATGATTGGTATATACAATTCCATTGTTCTAGATAGAAATTTCATCTCATTGTCAAAATAAAAAATCATTATGGATGATTCAGATTATCATGCACTCGTTATCAGAGCTTACATTCAGAATAATCCTATTCATAGTGTTCTCATAGATAATGGATCTAACATGAACATGTACACTATGAGATTATTGTATCATTTAGGATGATCATAATAGGATATCACCCCAATGGACATAGTTATCAATGGATTTAATGGGCACATATAAATTTCATTATGTGAGATTATATTTCCTCTATAGGTTGGTCCAACACATGTGGCCACACCATTCACTATTGTTCCCAGTGCAATAGTTTTTAATATGTTACTTGGTTGACCATAGATTCAATTTTTTCTAAAGTACCTTATATATCTCATATATGCATTAAATTCATTCACACTAATCAAGTTGTTACAATTGATGGAGTTCTATATGAGTTACCACTCCCCACTTCAAAGCCATCTAATATTTTGTAGTCACTAGTTTTAGTTTAGCCACTAGTTTTAATTTCTCCACTAGTTTTAGTTCTTCCTCCAAATCAGATTCAAACATAGTTGAGGTCTCCATCACCAACATAGAGATTTCATACACCATAACTTTTGGATTCTAGATAGCTTCTAGCTATAGTATTGACACTTAGGGTAGTATCATTGAGATCTCATGCATCTACTCATAGAGCACATATTCAAAGAAATTATAGTAATACCAAATGGGTCCCTAAGAGCCCTAAAGTTACATCCACTTCTTAGAGTTACATAAGGACCCCACACTTGGTTTTTAATTTAGACATTTTAGAGCATTTACATCATACACAACTTTGAGAGCTATTGTCTCAACATTTCCATCATGCTTCATGATCATGCATGATTCCTCTCCTTGATATAGGAAACCATGATATGAAGTCTCCATTAGACTCATCAATTAGTATGATCTCTTCTCAAACTTACTTGTACATAGCTTCTCTTCAAAATTCTTGTGCATAGTCTTCATATGATTAATTGTACATAATTCATAACATTTCAAAATATAAAAGTAATATAATATTTCAAAACACAAAAAACATTTAAATATGTCAAAACACCAAAAATATTTTGATTTTATGCATTAGCTATGATTTATATTTCTACTACTATATTATACTTACATTTGTTGTTATATGATATTGTTTATCGATTTATCTACATTACCATGCTTCACTTGATCTCCTTTGAGTGTGTGTAGTGACATCCATGTCTTTGATTGATTTACTTTACCCATCGAGGGGACGTCCTAATTATAAATTACACACACACACACACACACACACACACACACACACACACACACACACACACACACACATGTCCACTGGGAGCATCTTATACATGACTACACCATCCAATTTATGTCATTCCTACACCACACACTCTAGTTATCATGATGATCTACATTATATACTAGCTTATATAGATTACTCTATTGACACTCACTAGTATATAGCACTTATGTATTTCCTTGCATATACCTAGTCTTGTACTAACATGTATTGCATGATTTCACATTCTTTATTTTATTAGTTAGATGCAACTGTATTTCCAACATTTACATTCTTAGATTTCTTGCTTTGCATAGCTAGATGTGATTGCATTTTTAGTTCTTGATTGTCTCTTAGATGTGTCTTAGGATATTTTACAATTTCCTTTACTTCTATTATTGTTTGTGCCTTAGGAAATTTACCAATATCCTTTTTCTATACTATTCTATGTGATTATGGCCCTTGTGCCAAGCCTTGCTTATTTTAATTGTATGTGTATGCAACATTTGAACATGCCTTGTATGCTTGATTTCTAATTTTAGTGACATATGACCAAATCCCTTGTTTTATTGGCCCTTTGGATACTCTTGTAAAATTCTTAACTATTGCCTTATGTGCTTATTTCTTGTTTGATTCTCATTTTTTGTAATTCCATGGTCTACATCATGCATTATATTTCTATCTTGGATGCCATGATGGAAATCATGTTCCAACCCTCCTTACCAAATAACAACTAACAACTATCTAGACTTCCACTTCAAGTTTTGATTTAGTACATTGCACATGCTATTACATTTTTATATATCTATAGGCATACCCTTGTTGATATAACACTCTCTCATTACAAACCATGTAATATCTTGAGATGTCTTGTCAATTATAATTGTTATATCATGTATCTTTGTATCATAACACACTTGCAAGGCTATGTATTTTGAGGTCAATAATTATAGGGTATTTATTCCTACCCTTATAAGAGGGGTAAATAATAGGGGTTTTTTCATAGAGATCAAAAATCTTAACAATAAAAAAACTAGCTTTTAGCACACCTAGAACAACTAGATATTAAACTAGTCAAAACATACCAGGAAGATAATGAAAATGTTAGAACAATCATCAAATTTATCCCAAAAAAATATCACTAAGATTAGACTATAGCACTGATGCCACTACTATCTATTTTTAGTGCTTCTACCGAAACAATAAAAAACTAGACTTTCTAGAAGTAGGTAGAAAAGTAGGTTCAACTATAGTTATGCACAGTTAGGGCAATTTAGAATTAGTAGTTTTTAGTACACTTTTGCTTAGAGAATATAGATATAGGGGGAATCATGCACGGTATGATGGCTCTCACTTCTATTTTTAGATATGGTAGTTGGTATAACTTCTAAATCAAAATCTATGTTTCAAACACCAATGATTGGGGGCAATGTGCACAACGCATTTATTTTCTTTCTATTTTTGAGTTCAGTATTACCTAGGCATTTTAAATAGTTGCATGCCTTAATATATTTATAGGTGGTTGGAATCATTTTTTAGTGGATTTCATATAAGCTTAGTGCACTAGTTTCAGAGTGGATTTCATACAAGCCTAATCTCCATCTTTTAGAATGGCCAAGAGTGGCCTAGTTCCAACATACATTCATCTATCCATGCTAACATTGTTAAATTATAGAGCATTGATGGGATTCAAGATCCATATCATTTTCCACACATTTCATACCAATATAAATTTATTTTTTCACTTCATAGGGCAATGATGGAGCTAAAGGACTAGCTAGCCTTTGTATTCTTGAGCCACTTATTCAAAGGGATTGGACACATAGTCCAAACATCGATTAGTGGATGCATGGTCACATATCTTCACATAGTGGGTGATGATAAAGCTAAAGGTCCAACCTTTGCATTATTGATCCACTCTTGGGGAATTAAACACTCAGCTTCATTTGTAATATCACTTTTATTATAACATACCCAACATCACTCAACATCACAATAGGTTTTATATTGTTCTACATACCTGATGAGGTGTGTTCCTTCCTTTATGTTCCTCTTTATCTTACCCAATGTTGTAAATTCTTATTTTATATATAACATATATAGTAAGGAGTTATCTACTTTTTGTTTTCTATTGTAGATTCACACTTCATAGCATGCTCTCTCTATGCACACTTTGTTGCATCACTAGAATAAAGGGGGGTAAATGTAGTCATATAAATTAAAAAAATTGGTTACTTGAGTGTGGCTTATGACACCCAATGCTTAGGTCCCTATTTCTTTCTCTCATTACCCTCATAGGCATCTTTTCACTACTTCTTAGTCATCTGTATCCTTCCAAACTTAATCCTAACTCAACTAGACTACTCTTTCCATGAATACTTCATCTTCCTAGGCCTTGTTAGCTTAGGATATTATTTCCACACTTGAACTATAGCACTGGTACCACTCTTGTTCAAGTGCATTTTTGTCCCTAATGGTTAGTTTATTTTGATTCCCCATCCTTCTCCTTATTGGCATAATACAAGCACATTCAAACCATGACCAATATATCCCTATAAAATCCCATTCAAATATTATTTGGAAAGGGTTCACAAATATTAATAAGAAATCAAGAATATAATCCAAAATACTCAAGAAATCTTCTTTATTCTTTGCATACATCCAACCAATGTACTTAAACTCATTCAAATCTTTACACCATTCCCTAGCCACCTCAGGCACATCTAGTTTAGTATTTGGCATATCCATACACTCTATTACAAAACACACACCAAGTGGGAGAACTACATATGGATTGATCCCTCTTCTGAGTATTGGTATATAGGCAACATGCCAACATAAGGGGTGTGAATACATGTTTAGTGAATCTTACACACATTAACCCCCCTCTTTCTTGAAATTAGTTAAAGCACAATGTGGTATAGAGTTTGAAGATAAATTTTTTTCTAAAATGAGCTCTAAATAGTTATAGCTATCAAAACATCATAGACATGGTCACATAGGCATAGCGAACAAAACCCAAAAATCTCAGATCTCATAAATAATAGTAGTAGATGTGGATTATAGTGATAGTGCCACTCATGTCCACTTTCAATGATCCTAGCTAATCATAAAATGAAGATAAAATCTTAGTTTATGATAATGTCTTATTCCTCCACATTGAATCTCAGACTCTATCTCAATCGTATCAATTATTTTTCAGATAAGTCTTATTTTCTCCCTCTTATTACTATTTTTAGAAAGATAAAAATTACAATCTAATTTACAAAAATCAATAGCTTAATTATTACATATTTATTTAATGATTTTACTACTTATACCCTTTAATTAAATTAAGAATAATACACCAATATTCCTAAATAGGTTAAATCAAGTCTCTAAAAAAATATTTGTAACAATAAACTCTATTTTGGAAGCCAAAACATCATAAGTAGTTAATTAAATAAAACACAATAATTTTATATTACCAAGCCTCTTAAAAATGTAGTTGTAGTAATAAAACCCTCATTTTGAAAACTTAAAATATACTGGTTAGTCTTGATGCCAAAATGGCCAAGAAAAAATGTAGGTAATAAAATATTTAATCTACCATATTCACAATAAGGAGTTATATAAAAATAGATATTTTAGTGCTAGGTTTCAAACCCATAAGTTTAGAATAGATTGGTAACCCAAATAAAAATAACACATATGCCAAAAATAAGATTTTACAGTGATTTAATAAATATAGGGTGTTTTTACGTTCATAAAAAAGCCTCATTATTTCTTCATGAACCTGTAAACAATTTATTATACTTACAATGCAAAACAAAATTCATGTTATTTTTTTATAAATTTAAAACAACACTTACTTGGAAATAGTTTTGACTTCTGGGAAAGGGATGAAGCTTCTTACTTACTTCCTCAAGAGATTGCTTGCTTTGCACCATGCCCATGTTAAGCATGAAATATACTAAGAGGGGGGGTGAATCAGTATATTATATATCTTTTTACTTAATCTAATTTGTTTTCTTTAACCACTTAATCACACATTCAAGATATGCAATAAAACTAAAACAATAATTTATACTACACGAGAGAGAGAGAGAGAGAGAGAGAGAGAGAGAGAGAGAGAGAGAGAGAGAGAGAGAGAGAGAGAGAGAGAGAGAGAGAGAGAGAGAGAGAGAGAGAGAGAGAGAGAGAGAGAGAGACCATATTTTTATGTGGACACCCAAAGTGGGAAAAAACCATAGAGAACAATCTCATGTATAGGAATGAGCATAAAATCAAAATACAAAGTTTACAAGCACCAACATACAGAAGCATCAACCCCTTTTTCAAGTACCAACACAACAAATCTTTATGAGAACCAACCCCTTGCAAAGATTTGTGAGCACCAACCCATAGGATCACCAACCCCTCTTGTGTATAAAACACAACTATCTCTCAATGTTGCTTACTTAACAAATGATAATACTCTACAATATCTCTTTCTTTTATCTCTTTGAAAAAAATTACAAAGTATGCACTCTCTTACATATTACAAATAACTTCTCAATCCTTTATTTATATCTTTCCAAAAGGCCTTTGGCATTCACCCTTTATAACTCTTCAATCCTCATGTAAAATGGCACCAAACTTTCATGACCCTTCATATCCTTGCATTTAAAAAGTCATATGGTGACCCTTTAGAAGTAAAAGCATCCTTTCCTCTTTTGTCTTTATCTTGGTGACTTTTAATATTACTTAGAATGTCCCTTCAAGGAAAACTGTGCCATACCTCTTTTGTCTTCACATGGTGACTCTTGGAATTCCTCAAGATGAGTCTTCATGAAAAAATTCATCCCATTCCTCTTTCATCTTTTACCCCATGACTCTTTGACTTCTCCATGGGCCCTCTTTTGACTTATATGTAATGAAAAATATATTCATTAATAATAAATAAATATTAACACATATTATCCAACATATGAATATTAAAAACACCATTAAATGTAATGGGGTCTTTATCACTAATAATTCTAGACCTTTGACATCAATGACATTATTTCCAACAATCTCCCCCTTTGTCATTGATTGCAACCTCAAACTGAAACTGCCACATCCTAAAACCTATACATACTGCCATTTAAAAACATACAATAACTCCTCCTTATTGTAGTAACATGTACTTACTCCCTATACCTATTTTTATACCTATGCCTATACCTATTTATGTATCTATTATTCTCCCCTTTGACATCAATAGCAAAGGGGCCTACCTGGATCTAACACTTAGCTCCCCCTCAACTGATACTAAACCTCAATGGCAGGAAGTAAAGGAAATTACTCCCAAATTCTCTCGTAGATACTCAAATGTGTCTTTTGGTAGTACCTTTGTGAAAATATCTACAATCTACTTTGTAGTACTGATATAATCCATCTTAACCTACTAATCTACAACCTACTCTCTCAAGAAGTGGTATCTAATGGAATTGTGTTTTTTTGTTGAATGTATCACTGGATTATTTGAAATATTAAGAACAATTATGTTAACATAAAAAATATAAATACGTTCTTCATACTTTACCTTGATATCTTCCAAAGTTTGCTTCATCCAAAGCACTTGAGTATAACACAATACTAGTACAATATATTATTCTTCGGCTATAGAAAGTGAGACTAAATTTTGATTTTTACATAGCCATGATATTAAGCTATCACCAAGAAATAAATCTCCTCCACTTGTACTCTTTCTATCATCCAAGCACCCTGCCTAATCTGAATTTGTATAAGCAACCAAAGTGAAATTTCTACCTATGGGATACCATAATCCATAATCTAATGTCCCCTTGATATATCTGAATACTCTCTTCACCAAATGAACATGACTATATTTTTTGACATGACTGGTATCTTACAACCATACCTACTACATGCATGATGTCTAGCCTCGATGCTATCAAATACAAAAGACTTACCAATCATAGAGATATATAAAGATTGATTTGTAGTAGGTGAATCTTCATCCTTGATCACCTTATTTTCTATACACATTGTTGTGCCAACTGGGTGCACAATCCTCAAAACCAAATTTCTTCAACATTTCCCTGGCATATTTATTTTGAGATATGAAAATTCCTTTATCTGACTGAAATATTTTGCAATCTTAAGAAAAATGACAATTCTCCAAGCATAGATATCTCAATTTTTTTTGCATATTATAAAAAATGTTTTTTTATCATCTTTACAATATTTCTTCCAAAAATGATGTCATCAACATATACCACAATACTCAATTGATGCCCACCTTCTATTTTTGATGTAGATATTACTATCAACAAATTCTCTCTTGAAACCTTGATCATATAGGTAGTTATCAAGTCTTACTTACCAAGCTCTGAGAGATTGTTTCAATCCATACAATGCTTTCTTCAAGTCTACATACATGGCTACTAATATTTGAGAGAATAAATCCCTCAGGTTGCTCAATGTAGACCTCTTCTTCTAGATTCCCATTGAGGAAGGCAAATTTGACATCCATCTAAAAACACTTTGAAATTTTTAAACACTGCATATGTAAGAAATATTATAATAGTATCTAACCTTGTCACTGGTTTTAAAATTTTCTTCAAAATCTATTCCCTCAATCTAAGCATATCCTTTACATACTAATCTTGCTTTATTTCTAGTCACTTCTCCATTTTCATTCAACTTATTTCTATAAACCCATTTTGTTCCTATCACATCATGATATTTTGGTCTATGCACTAATTCCAAAGTATCATTATTTTCTATCTAATTTAATTATTCATCCATAGCCTTAACTTCATGCTTATCATGTCTAGCTTCTCAAAAATTTCTAGGCTGAATTTTGGATAACAAAGAGAAATTAACTTGCTAAAATTCGCTTACCATCATTCTTCTAGTGCAAATTCCTTCATTTATGTCCCTAATGATGTCACTTTCATTATGATTTCTCTGAACATATTTGGATGAATTTTTGGTGTCTTTTTTTGTCGTTCTTTTCATCTTCATCTGATTCTTCAAAATCTTCCTCTTTAATGATTTTAGGAATGTCTAATGGATCACTGATTCTTTGTGTTCCATCTTCTTCTATCTTGACAATTGCACTTTCAATAATTTTCTTGGTTATTTTGTTATAAAATTTTATAATCATTAATTTTTTAAGATTAATCAATAAATATACCTTCATTTGCTCTGTATTCAAACTTACCAAGTTTTTCATCAGTTCTCTTAATGAAGCATATGCTGCCAAAAACTCTAAAATAATCAACTATTACTAGTTTGTCTTTTCCATAGCTCATAAGAAATCTTGTCAATATTGACTCTCAATAATACTCTATTTTGAATATGCACTACTATAGCAACTTTCTCTCTCCAATATTTATCTATTATATTTGATTCATTTAGCATTGTCCTCACCATCTCCTAAACTATTATATTTTTCCATTCAACTACTCCATTTTTTGTGGAGTTCTAGCTATTAAATAATTTCTCTTTATTCTATGGTCTTCAAAAAATTTAATAAATTGATTTGACATGAATTCCTCCTCCTCGATCTAATCTTAGACACTTAATCTTCAAACTAGTTTAATTCTCAACTAATGCTTTGCATGCTTTGAAATGTTTGAAAGATTCTAATTTTTTTAATAACATTATCTAAGTCATACGTGGAAAATCATCAATACGAAACATGAAATATTTATCACCTTGAGTACTTTGAGTTCTCATAGGTCCACATAAATTAGTGTGAACAAGCTCTAGCATTTGAGTGGTTGAGTTCTCTTTTGTTTTAAATAATCTTCTAGCTTGCTTCCCATGATGACAAGGTTCATAAAGCGTGGTCAGATGGCTTTGTAATCTTTTGAATATTTTTTGACTGATTGCTTCTTGATGATATTGACAAGATTTTCAAAATTTATGTGCCTCATTCTCTTGTGCCATAGCCAAATTTCTTCAATCTGAATCTAACAATATCTTTGACCTTTGATGCCTGATAGCATATACAAATTATTGCCTATTCTTTGATCATCTGCAACTAATGCATCTAAATGTTTTCTTATAATTTCACAACCTTTTGCATAAAAATTTAATGTGTGCCCATGATCACAAATTTGCCTTACACTAAAAATATTATGTTTAAGACCTTCTACGTATAAAACATTTTCAATTTCAGCTCTACCATTATCCAAATTTAGTGTACCTTTTCCAGCAATTCTAGTAGTAGTATTGTTTTTGAATTTCACTATGCCACCATTGATCTTCTTCAAGGTTATGAACTTACTCTTATCTCCTATCATGTACCTCAAACATAAACTATCAATGACCATAGATTTGATTCATTTCTTGCATGCAAAGATGTCTGAACCAACATAGATTTTTTAGTTTGTTTCTTTTGCCATGAACCTGTTTGAAATTTCTTCTTGATGAATGGAGCCTTGAAAATATAGTCTTTCTTGACTGACTCGAACATACTTCTATATTATCAAGCTATGTGTCCAAATTTGTTGCACTTGTAACATATTATGGCATCTTCATTAAATCCTGATAGAGGAGCAAGATAGTTGTGGCTTTTGCTTGACTCTATATGAGTTTCCTTCTTATTTCTAAAATTATTAGCCCTTTTTCAGCGTTCTATTTTCTTATGACCATATCTATTATAATAAAAATAGTAACCATAAAAATAGGACCTATTTATGTATCTCTAACCTGATTGTCTTTTGTAGCTCTATTGCCTTAATCTTTCTTTGTTTGAGATGTCCTCTATATTCTTAACTTCTTCCCTTTTTATTTCTTCTTTTGTAAGAGCTTCAACATAGCTCTTTCTTTTTTCCTTATCTGTGAAAGTAGTGACCTCCTCTTTATTTTTTTAAAATCTAATACCTATCTTATCTGACATTGATCTTTGATTTTCTAATATCTTATTCAACATATTAGTACTATTCTCAAATTTCAAATCATTGGTTGTTCTACCATTGATTGCTTTATTTATTTTTTCAAGATCCACTTTTAAAGAAGCAATTTCAATAACATACCTTTCACAATATTTACCTACTATTTTCAACTATGCCATTAGATCTTTATTCTTCTTGGCTTCTTCAAAGTGTCCTTATAGATATTCAATTATTTCCTTTGACTCATTTTCATTTTTCTTGATCTGGAGCTTTAATCTTTGATTTTTATTTTCAAGAGATTTTAACTCTTCTAAGGCACAAATGAGTTTTCCTTCCAGATTCACTTCAGATTCATCATATTCTTCTTCTTCTTCATCTATAGTTTTTCTTATAGAGGCATCTTCATGTATGGCCATGAATAGAATCTCTTCTTATTCTAAATCACTGACTCCATTATCTTTAGCTGAGCTAGGGTCCTTAGAATACAAACTCTTCTTCTTGAATCCCTTCTTGAATTTACCTTTGAAATTCTTCTTGTATGTAGACTTTCCTTCTTCACTGTCATCATTACCCTTATTTGGGAATTCAGCTACAAAATGTCCAATATTTCTATAATTAAAATATTTAAAAGGTAATTTTCCTTGATATTTACATGTGCCCTTTTTTGGCTTACGAATGAAAAGAGATCCGTTGTTATCTTCATCATCACTAGAACTATCATTTGATTCTCGAGTCTTAGCCTTCTCTTTCTTTGATGTATTGAAAGTATTTTATCTTTTTGATGGTTTATCTTATTCAGTTTGTATCTCATATACCATAAGAATACCATGAAGATCATCCATATTTAGCTTGGCTAAATTCTTCATCTCTTCAATTGTCAAAACTTTTGCATCATATCTCAATGGTAAAGATCTCAAAACATTTTGAACCATAGTTGATTCTTCTAAATTTTCTCCAAGACCTTAAATTTGATTAATTATTTGATCAACCTATAAAAGATAAGTTACTATATTTTCTTCTTCCATCTTCAAACTCTCAAACTATCTTCTGAAAGTCTAAATCTTAGCTTGCTAAACCTTTCCATCACCTTTGTAAATATTCTCAATTTTTACCCAAGTTTCATGAGAAGATTTACATTGCATAACTTTAAAAAATTTTGATTCACATAAACTACATAAAATAGCATTTAAATCTTTAACATTATTTTCACTTGCCTTCTTTTCTATTAGAGTAGTTACAAGTGTCTATAGCTCTTCATATTCCTCCACCACTGCTTGTTATATGTCAAATACAAGGGATATCAAATAAGTCTTCATCCTTATGTTCTAAAAAAACATAATTTATCCCATCAAACAAAGGTGCCTTATTTGTATAAAATTCTTCATGTGATCCAACCATCATGCTTTCCTGATCTACCTTAAAGCTATAAAACTTTTTCAAAAAGAACCTACTTTGATACAAATTGTTAAGCATGAAATATACTGAGAGGGGGAGGGGTGAATCAGTATATTATATATCTTTTCACTTAATATAATTTCATTTATTTAACCACTTAATCACACATTCAAGATATTCAATAAAACTAAAATAATAATTTTCACCACACGAGAGAGAGAGAGAGAGAGAGAGAGAGAGAGAGAGAGAGAGAGAGAGAGAGAGAGAGAGAGAGAGAGAGAGAGAGAGAGAGAGAGAGAGAGAGAGAGAGAGTAAATTTTTACATGGAAGCCCCAAGTGGGAAGAACCATGGAGAACAATCTCAAGTATATGAATGAGCACCAACTCAAAATACAAATTTTGTAAGCACCAACTTGAAGGAGCACCAATCCTTTTGCCAAGCACCAACATAAAAACTATTTTTGAGTACCAACCCATAAGAGAATTAACCCCTTGAAAATATTTGTGAGCAACAACCCACAGGAGCACTAACCCCTCTTATGTATAAAATAAAACTATCTCTCAATGTTACTTACTCAAAAAATGATATAACTCTTCAATATTTCCTACGTTTCTCTTTTTGAAAACAAATACAAACCATGCACTCTCTTGCATATTAAAAATGGCTTCTCAAGCCTTTATTTATAGCTTTCCAAAAGACCTTTGAAATTCACCATTTGTGACTCTTCAATCCTCATGGATAATGGTGCCAAATTTGCATGACCCTTCATATCCTTACATTTGAAAAGTCATATGGTGACCCTTCATAAGCAAAAGCATCCTTTCCTATTTTATCTTTATTTTTGTGACTTTTTGTATTCCTTAAAGTGTCCCTTCATGGAAAAAAGCACCATACCTTTTTTACCTTCACATGGTGACTCTTGGAATTCCTCAAGATGACTCTTCATGAAAAATGCATCCTATTCCTCTTTCATCTTTTACCCTGTGACTCTTTGACTTCTCCATCGGCCCTCTTTTGACTTATATGCAACCCAAAAAATATTCATTAATATTATATAAATATTAACACACATTATCTAAGATATGAATATTAAAAACACCATTAAATGTAATGGGGTCTTTATTACCAATAATGCTAGACCTTTGACATTAATGACAATTCTTCCAATAGCCTAGTCTCCTTTTCTAGTCAAACCACAAGCTACTCTACTATCCCTCTTCTCTCCTAATAGGGCTTTTGGACCCGTCTACTAGTTTTCACCATTATTCTTCCCTCATAGGGTTTCTTCTCTCCCCCCCCATATTTTATCTTATTCCTCTATCTTCAACTACCCTTAGTAAAAATTAAAAAAAATATGTAATTGACAAAGAGCCCAAAATCTCCCAAATTCACAAAGCTAAAGTCATGCAATAATTTGTTTCATCAACCTAGATTTTGGTAAAAATTCCCACACCCCACTTAGATAGGTTTTAATTACCAAATAAAATATTTATCAATCTATTTAATTGTTAAGCATGAAATATACTGAGGGGGGGGGGTGAATCAGTATATTATATATCTTATAAAACTTTCCCTTTATCAAATTCCACTTAATCAAACATTCAGGATATGCAATAAAACTCAAACAATTAACATCACACAAGATAGAGAGAGACACCAAATATAACATGGAAACCCAATGTGGGAAAAACCATGGAGAATCAATCTCAAATATATTCATGAGAACAAACCTAAAGGAGCACCATACCCCTTTGCCAAGTACAAACCTCAGCTACAATTCGTGAGCACCAACCCACATGAGCTTCAAACCCCTTTGCCGAGCACCAACCTAGCACTTATTCATGAGCACCAACCCACAAGAGCACCAACACCTTTGCCAAGCACCAACCCACAGGAGCACCAACCCCTTTGCCAAGCACCAACTCAGCAACAATTCATGAGCACCAACCCACAGGAGAACCAACCCATTTGTGTATACCACACACCTATCTCTCAATGTTGTTATCTCAACAAATGATATATCAATACAACATCTCTTTCCTCTCTCTCACTTTTGCTCTTCTAAGCTAGATATGACACATACAAATCATATTCATCTCTCTCAATTGATCTTCTAAGCTAGATATCACAATAGCAAATCAACCTCTCATTTCTACATTACAAATGGCTACTCAAGCCTTTATTTATAGCTTTCCAAATGACCTTTGGCCTTCCCCCTTTATGACCCTTCAATCCTCATGAAAAATGGCACCAATCTTGGATGACCCTTCATATCCAAGTATTTGAAAATTCATGTGGTGACCCTTTATGACCAAAAACATCCTTCCCACTTTTGTCCTTATCTTTGTTGATTCTTCATATTCCTCAAAGTGTCCCTTCATGAGAAATTGTGACTTTACTCTTTTGTCTTCACTTGGTGACTCTTGGTATTCCCCAAGATGACTCTTCATGGGAAAATGTGTCCCATGCTTCTTTTGTCTTTATCTTGTGACTCTTTGACTTCTCCATGGGCCCTTCTTTTGTCTCATATGCAACCAAAAATATATTCATTAATATTAAATAAATATTAACTCATATTAGCCAAGATATATTTATTACCAACAACATTAAATTTAATGGGGCCTTTATCACCAATAATGCTAAAACTTTGACATGAATGACAATATTTCCAACAATCTCTCCCTTTGTCATTGATGGTAACCTCAATCCTGAAACTACCACATCCTATCACCTGCACATACCATCATCTAGACACATACAGTAACTCCCCCTTATTGTAGTAACCTATACCTGTTCCCTGTACCTATTTTTTGCACCTGTACCTGTACCTATTATTCTCCCCCTTTGACATCAATGGAAAATGGCCTACCTAAAGCTAACACTTAGCTCCCCCTCACTTGATGCTGGACATCAATGGCAGGAAGTAATAGAAATTACTCCCAACACCTCTCGCCAATATTTGAATGTATCCTTTGACCGTGCCTTTGAGAAGATATCTGACAATACATATACATTGTTCCCTATCCTTTGAGCATCTACAATCAACTCATTTCAATATTTTCTTCTAATCTCACAACCTTTAGCATGAAACCTTAATGTGTATCCTTGATCACAAATTTGACTAACACTCAACAGATTATTCTTAAGACCTTTTACATACAAAATATTTTTAGTCTTAGTTCTACCATAATCCAAACTCAAAGTACCTTTTTCGGCTATCTTGGTAGTGGTTTTATCTTTGAATCTCACTATACCACCATTTATCTTCTTTAGAGAAATAAAATTACTTTTATCTCCTATCATATGCCTCAAACATCCACTATCAATTAACCATGGTTGATCTTTACCTCCCACATGCAGAGCTGTCTACACCATCATAGAATCTTCATGTTATTTCTTCTACCATGTACATGTCTCAACCTTCTCCTTGATGAATGGATCTTTGACAATCTGATTCTTCTTCTTGATGAATGGAGCTTTGAAACTCTGATCCATTTTGACTGACTCGAACATGATTCTGTAATATTGAGCTATGTGTCTGAAGTTGTTGCACTTGTAGCATACTATGGTCTCTTCATCAAAGCTTAATAGAGAAGCAAAAGAGTTATGGCTTCTGCTTGACTCTACTTGACTTTTCTTCTCCTTATTTCTGAAATTGTTAGCTCTTTTTCTACATTCTAATTTCTTGTGACCATATCCATTATAATAAAAACAATAGCCATAAAAATAAGACCTATCTGTATATCTCTGACCTAATTGCCTTTTGTAGTTTTGTTCTTTCTAGTCTTCTCTGTTTGGAATGTCCTCTATATTTTTCTCTTCTCCCCTTTTTATTTCCTCTTTTGTAAGAGCTTTAACATAGCTCTTTTTCTTTTCAAATCTGATCCCTATCTTATGTGAATATGCTTTTTGACTTTCTAATATCTTATTCATCATGTTAGTGGTATCTTCAAATTTTGAATCACTGACTACTTTATCACTGACTGCTTTCTTAATATCTTCTTTTAAAGAGGCAATTTCAATAACATACCTTTCACAATTTTTTCTTGTTATTTCCAATTGTGCTTTGAGATCTTCTTCATTCTTCTTGGCTTCTTCAAAGTGTGCTTGTAGATCTACAATCATTTCCTTTGACTCTTGTTCATTTTTCTCGATCTAGCGCTTTAATCTTTGATTCTTGTTCTGAACAGCTTCTAACTCTTCAAAGGCACAATTGAGTTCTCCTTCCATATCTACTTCAGCTTCCTCTTCTTCTTCTTGATTATCATGTATGGCCATGAATATAATCTCTTCTTCTTCTGAATCACTGACTCCACTATCTTTGCCTGAACTAGGATCCTTAGAATATAGGCTCTTCTTCTTGAAACCCTTCTTAGATTTGCCTTTGAAATTATTCTTGTATGTAGGCTTTTGTTCTTCATCATCATTAACCTTATCTGGGCATCTAGCTGAAAAATGTCCAATCTTTCCATAATTAAAACATTTAAAAGGTAATTTTCCTTGATATTTACCTATTCCTCTTTTCAGCTTGTGAATGAAAAGTGCTTCGTTGTCATCTTCATCATCACTGGAACTATCACTTGATTCTTGAATCTTAGCTTTCTCCTTCTTTGATGTCTTGAAAGTTGCTTCTCTCTTTGAGGGTTTATCTTGTTCTGTCTGCATCTCATATGCTGTGAGAATACAATGAAGCTCATCCATCTTTAGCTTGGCTAAATTCTTCATCTCCTCAATTGTCAAAACCTTTGCATCATATCTCATTGGTAGAGATCCCAGAACCTTTTGCACCACCATTGACTCTTCAAGTGTTTCTCCAATACCTTAAATCTGATTTACTACTTGATCAACTCATAAAAGATAACTTGCTATATCTTCTTCTTCTTCCATCTTCAAACTTTCAAACTACCTTCTAAAACTCTGCAACTTAGCTTGTTGAACCTTTCCATCACCTTTGTAAATATTCTCAAGTTTTACCCAAGTTTCATGAGAAGATTTACATTGCATAACTTTAAAAAATTTAGATTCACATAAACCACATAAAATAACATTTAAAGCTTTAGCATTACATTCACTTGCCTTCTTTTCTACTGGAGTAATTGTAGATGTCTGTGGCTCTTCATATTCCTCCACCACTGATTTCCATATGTTGAATCCAAGGGCAATAAAATAAACCTTCATTCTCATGCTCCAAAATGCATAATTTGTCCCATCAAACAAAGGTGCCTTTTTTGTAGAAAATCCTTCCTGTGACCTAGCCATCATGCTTTCCTGATCTACCTTCAAGCTATAAAAATTTTCAAAAAGGAACCTACTCTGATACCAATTGTTAAGCATGGAATATACTGAGAAGGGGGGGTGAATCAGTATATTATATATCTTATAAAACTTTCCCTTTATCAAATTCCACTTAATCAAACATTTAAGATATGCAATAAAATTCAAACAATAAACATCACACAAGATAAGGAGAGACATCAGATATAACGTGGAAACCTAATGTGGGAAAAACCACAGAGAATAAATCTCAAATATATTCATGAGAACAAACCCACAGGAGCACCATACCCCTTTATTGAGTACAAACCTCACCTACAATTCATGAGCACCAACCCACAGGAGCTTCAAACCCCTTTGCCGAGCACCAACCCAACACCTATTCATGAGCACCAACCCACAAGAGCACCAACCCCTTTGCCGAGTACCAACCCAGCAACAATTCATGAGCTCCAACCCATAGGAGCACCAACCCCTTTACCAAGCACCAACTCAGCAACAATTCATGAGCACCAACCCACCGGAGCACCAACCCCTTTGTGTATACCACACACCTATCTCTCAATGTTACTATCTCAACAAATGATAGATCAATACAACATCTCTTTCCTCTCTCTCACTTTTGCTTTTCTAAGCTAAATATAATAAATACAAATCATATTCATCTCTCTCAATTGCTTTTCTAAGCTAGATATCACAATATCAAATCAACCTCTCACTTCCACGTTATAAATGGCTACTCAAGCCTTTATTTATAGCTTTCCAAATGACCTTTGACATTCCCCCTTTGTGACCCTTTAATCCTCATGGAAAATGGCACCAATCTTGGATGACCCTTCATATCCAAGTATTTGAAAATTCATGTGGTGACCCTTCATGACCAAAAATGTCCTTCCCACTTTTGTCCTTATCTTTGGTGACTCTTCGTATTCCTCAAAGTGTCCTTTTATGAGAAATTGTGCCTTTACTCTTTTGTCTTCACTTGGTGACTCTTGGTATTCTCCAAGATGACTCTTCATGGGAAAATGTGTCCCATCCTTCTTTTGTCTTTATCCCACGACTCTTCAACTTCTCCATGGGCCCTTCTTTTGTCTCATATGCAACAAAAATATATTCATTAATATTAAATAAATATTAACTAATATTAGCCAAGATATATTTATTACCAACATTAAATGAAATGGGGCCTTTATCACCAATAATGCTAAAACTTTGACATCAATGACAATATTTCCAACATTAATTAGGTCCCCTCACCTAGGAATTAAAAAAACAAAGTGGTCAAATAACTCTCCAAGGATTTTAAGATAATTAAAAATAATAATAAAAATAACCATGTAATCAATGGAACACTAAATAATTAGATAAATAATAATGAAATGAAACAAGAGATAAAGTTCAAACAAAATAAAGAATGATTTCAAGTAAGATGATCAAAAATGGAAATAATAAAATAATGAAAGATGAAAATAAGTGGTGAAACAATCACAATCTGATAGAATACTCCTACAAAATGGATTATATATGATATCTATTTTACTTGTGTCGGTGTCACCTAACATATCACTACCTTGACATATCATTTCCTTGACCACCTATCTAGGTCATGTACCTATACCTAGAACCACAAATGGGTACTAAAAACACTTAAATGATATAAATTAGATAATAATATGAGTAAAATAAATAGGACAATGTTACAAACTAATCAAAATTAAGGATTTCAAAAATATAACCAATTCAACTTGTTGTAATATAACTATCAATAATGAGTTCAAAGAAAGTTCACAGAAAATCAAGAATGAGTTCAAATAAGATGATAAAAAATCACCTTATCAAAATAATAGTTATAAAAGTATATATAACAATATAAAAGTATGTTTAAAAACATATAATAGTCTATGAGTAGGATGGGTTGTAAAAAAATTAGTCTAAAAGTTTCTAATAAATATGGGATCATAATTAATTACAATGATCTTGGGAGTACCATGCAAATTTTAAATTGTATCTAGAAAAGCAATAGCTATTGCACTAGATAAAAATAGTTCTGATAAGGAGAAAAAATGAACATATTATTTGATCCCATCAAAAATTACCATGATGAAATATTTGCATTTATACCTTAGTAACCCTATAATGAAATCCATGGAAACCTCTTCCAAACTATAAATAGGAATGGATACAGTCTACAAAAGACTGCGTGTGTTAATTTATTCAACCTTGTTAGTTGATAAATCATGCATTAATATATATATATATATATATATATATATATATTAATGCATGATTAATCAACTAACAAGGTTGAATAAATTAATACACCTAGTCTTTTGTAGACTGTATCAATTCCTATATATATATATATATATATATATATATATACCCCTTAAATCCTTCCAAAAATAAATATCACTTGATTCCATGATATGTTTTAAAAAATATTGAGTGCCCCATCTATTGGAGATGTATGAATTTTCTTAAGGATATTATACATGAGGATAAAATTCATACATAGATATAAGCAATATGTTTATATTTCCACTCAAATTTGGTAGAAGATCAAGATCACTTTTGCATATTCTAAATCACAACCTTTGTATCACTATGATTATCCCATTCTAATCTCAAAGTTTCTAACTAATCTACCCTTGAAATGGTTATTGCATATAAAACTACTTCAGTAGATTAATCCCTCCTAGATAGTGCATCTACTACAACATTCTCTTTTCCTTTCTTGTAAATAATTTTAAAGTGATATCCTAAAATTTTAGTCACTCATTTTGTTTGATATTTTTATGAAAATTATTATTCAAAATAATAAATAGAATATCATGATCAATCTTTACCTTAAAGTGTCTACCCATACAATATATACTTCATTGTTTGACTGCATGAATACTAACCATCATCTCTTCCTAATATATTGGATTTATCCTAATTTTTCCATTTATTTGATGAATCTAAACTTCAATGGTTCTTATTTCCTACATGAGTACTGACCCCATGCCATAACCTGATCCATCATATTCTAAAATATTTTTTTTGAAAAATTGGGGGTATCCAAAACTATAATGGTACACATAGGCTCCTTCAGTTTATCAAAGGCCTTGTTAGTTGTTTTGTTCCAATGGAAAGAGTATGTATTCAAAAAATTTATGAGTGGTGCTACTATTTTTCCATAATTTTACAAAAAATTATGATAGTATTTTATTAGACCCCAAAACACTCTAATATTATTGAGGGTTTTTGGTACCTAGTATTCAATCCTAGATTTGATATTTATAAGGTCTAATTGAATCCTTCATTTGAAAAAATATAACTATATTACTCCACCTATTACACTATAAAATATAATTTTGGAGGGTTTGCATAAAGATGATATTGATCAAAAACTAATATTAATATAATAGCATGTTGTAAATGTTATTACCAAGTTTTAATATATGTTAGGATGCCATCAAAAAATACAAACACAAATTTCCTAAAAAGGGGGCCTAAAAAAGTGTTCAGCAAGATTTGAAATGTATATGGTTCATTTTTGAGATGAAAAGTCATTAACATAAAATTATGATGACCTTCACAAATTATAAATCTATTTTAGGGATATCCTCATTGCTAATATAAATTTGATGGTACCCATAATGAATATACATTTTTGTAACATAAAAAAAAAATGTAATTCATATAGCAAATCATAAATTATTGGAACAGGGAACTTATATTTGATGGTGTACATTTTTATTTCTCTATAGTCTAAACACATATTAAAATTGTTATATTGATTAAACACCATGACCATTGGGGAAATTTTTAGGTTGGTTATATCTAATAATACCTACCTCTAGCATCTTATGTAACATATTTTAAATTTTACTCTTTTGGGAATATGTATACCTGTATGGTATGATATTTGGTGGTTCATTCCCCAATAAGTAAGTGAATGGAATGATCAAGTTCTCTACTTAGTGGTAGTATTTTTGGCATGGTGTCAAAAATAACTATGTGGTCAACAACAATCATCTATATATCAAGTTGTGTAGACACCTTTTTTAGTTCAACATCAATGGGAAATAATAATGCTACAAATATTCCATCCCATTTTTTGAGAATCCTCATAATATAATTATAAGTAAAAAATTATGGATATTTTTATCATAATCCACATATTTCAAATGTCCTACCTTTATAATGAAAGAGCATTAACATTTATTGGAAATTAATCTCTATTAAGTCCAAGCTTTTGATCCATTAGACTCCAAAAACACTGTTCTCACCACCCATGGGAAAAGAAAACATATGATAAAATATCTTTTAGTATCCCATATAAATATTTATACTCTAACATTTCCCATAATAATTTATTGTGACACCATCTAAAATCCAAACTTAAAATTATGGATTCAAGCAAATGAAATAGTTCTAATCAGTATCCAACTTATTATTGAATTTTTATGTACTTCTTGAGTCAATAAAAATTGTCACCTTTTCTTTCTTGAATAATCCCATAACCTTAATGGTTATATGAGTGGTGAGAGGATCCTTTTAATCAAGCTTGTGTACTTCCACTTTCGGCATCATGTGCTTTGAACTGATATTTGGGTTTTGATTCTTCTACTTAGAAGAACTTGTATGGAGTGGTGGAGGATAATTTTACTATAGAATACGATCTTATAGAGTGGTTAATTTAGCATAGATAGCTTCCAACTAAGATTTAAAATATTGCATGTTTCTTATTACCAAATTTATGTCCTTTTGTACCACATCAATGTCATCTTTCTTCACCATGTTTTGCATATCTTACTTAAGTTGGTAAAAAATTCTAAAAACCCCAAGTTAGAAAGATTTAGATTCCATGTCATCATTTTGAGTCATTTTACATAGAGTGTATTTCCATTTCTCATTATTTTAAGTGTTTTGAATAGCCATGAATGAACCCTAGGGTTTAGGATTTTGGCCCAAAAAAGTGTAGTGAAGGATTATACCATTTTAATTATATCATTGAGATGAATCAAGTGATCGATAATTTTCACAAGAGTATGAAAAAAATTCATACTTTATTTTCTAAAAGAGACATAAAAAAATATTTTGGTGATGAAAAACATAAATTCTTCTTAGATTACAAGTTATTTTTTATCCTTCAGCTCTCAATGTAATAACTATTCCTAATCTAAAAAACTACACCATAAAAACTTACCTCAATTTAAGATATAATACCACTTTTAATGAGATTTATTAGATAATTCACACTAAAAAAATAATTTATCACATAAATATGATAAAAATAAGTAAATTTAAAATAATTAATTGATGAAAGAGTATAATACTTAATAAATATGATTGATCCACTTCAAGGGGAAAAATAAATAACAATGTAGTAAGAAAATGATTTTCAATATGATGATAAAAGAGTAACCACTAAATCATATGAATAATTTAGTTATTCCATGTTTATTGAATAGGTTTACCTACTAATAATATGATAACATATAGAAATGCAAAAAGATAATATGAAATGTTATGTAAGCCATAATTCAAATACACATATCCCTAACATGTTAGAGGTTAAGGGCATAACATTGAAATAGATTATGATGGAATATTCCATTAATATGCATCAATTTATAGACTATTAATCACATATTCATACACACTTGGATGATGTATTGGCATACGTATAAAGTTTATAGGAACAATAATTATCGGTTTTTACATGCATATGTTGGAGATACATGTTCTCAGATTGAGAATATATATGTATAAAATTATATATCAGTTGATATATATTCACACTTATATTTTTATGTGGGAATGATACCGATTCATGAAAACATACATAATAATACAGTTTAGAGTTGAATGTAAAATGGTTTTCATTCCAATTCATACTTATTAAATCTTAGGTCATAATAGGGTATGGACATTGTTATTTTATTTTCAATCGTGCATTTTATTATACATGGAGTGAAAAATTAAAATCAAACCTATGTTCATGATAAGGTTATGAAAATTATCCATTCCCTTTCGATCATGCATTCTATTTATAATAAGAGAACTTGAGATAAACTATACAATTAAAATTATAAATAATATGTAGAGGTTGATTTATTTAATTTCAATGAGTTTGGACTGATGGTTCTCTCTTTTATGTACAAATTTATTTTTATAAATATATTACATATTTCCCTAAATTCATGTTTGTTTGGGCATGTTTCCTTCCCAACCAAAGATCTTACATAGTGTCACAATTTTTTAAAATAATCATCACAACTCTCCATGTGCTAATTACATGTTTTATCCAATACATCAATAAGGAAGAATTTTCTTGAACAAGTTGCAAGGGAAACATAATTTTTCCAACGCATGTAATCTAATGCTTTTTATTTAAATTTTTAAAAGTGAGTTTAGATTAAAATAATTAATCTATGTACATTAACTACACATGATTTAAAGTATTGTTATTCAGTGACCTACAAAATTAGATATTCATACAAAAGATAAAGGGTGTTATACACACTCAATTATATTTTATCAATTTAATCTATTAATTGCATTACTAGAATAAAATGGATGCATTTTCATATACTCAAATATGTTCTTATATACCTAAATCTAAGAAGATTAACACACATTTACCATGCATGACTTGATCACTCAAATAAGATCCAAATCCTCCATTATCTAACACTTTCATGTTATCGTATGCATCAACCCTTTATTCTATAATTATAAAACTAATTGAACCTCATTTTTTCAACCCTAATAAATATCCTTCATATAAATAATCATATTCTCAATTCAATCTACTTGTACACAAGTCAATTATATTATATTCAATAAGTATCACTAGTTGATATTGACTTCATCTATTTGGTACTAGCCTAGTCCAAAAAACTATTTAAAAAAAATCACTTTGGGGTTTTCCATTTTTCCTACCATGTTAGTTATATGATAAATTAACCAATTGGACTCACATATAAAAAAAATCAAGGTCCCATTAAAAAAGGGTTTCACATTTATATGGAACACATCTCTACACTATTGATCATTGAGAAAATATTTCCTATTTTTCCTAATTTTAAACCTATCACTATGAATTACCAAAACCCATGTTTGAATCAAAATAAATATAATTCAAAGCAAACATTTCCAATTATCAAAGCCAAATCAATAACTACATACATATAACAAAGGATAAAACTTGTATAATCATGTAAGGTGGGAAACGTGCATGTGGATTTACTCCACTCCTTGTAGTATTAGATACATAGGTAGTGTACAATCATCAAACATGTGTGATTAGTATCAACTTAGCCTATTACATGTTTTTATTTTTTATTGTTTTTTAGACCTCACAAGCATAAATAAGGTTTCAAGGCACAAGGATAATGATTTATAGATATGTGTAGATAATTAGAGTTGGGGATCAAAAATATAAATAGAATAAATATATGTGAATGTAGTTTTACAATCACATACCTAAATTTTTGATTATTTCAATAATCACTATTAGTTCAATATCAACCAACGATACTGACCTAGTCCAATAGAACTGACCTTGAATAGACATAAAATTTGTTCTAAAACTAAATGAAATATAGGTCTTATTTATTTTTAACTTCACTTCCATAATTTATTCATTGCTAGATCGTCACCTCAAAATTATATGTACACATCTTTTTTTCATTTACTACATTTAAAATACGCCAATTTTCAATTTTGATCAATAAATCTCAATATTTCACTTTTTTTTAATAACCTAGATCTAATAAAAAAATATTTGATCATGTTAATTTTATCCCTTGTATCCTTAATTAACTTATACATTTAATCAACACCTATTTTTGTATTATACCCTATCCTAAGCAACTATGAAGACCTATTAATTTTTAAACATTATTAAATTTCACCTATATAAATTTTATGATTAATTACTAAAACATACTTGAGTCAATATATTCCCAAACCTAGATCCATATTTTCACATTCCAATGGGGTGTTTCTATCTTAAGCTCTCTAACAATCAATTTTTAAAATTAAACCATCCCTTATCTTTTATGTTTTTATGATTCCTTGCATGTATTTTCCACTTTTGGATTTATATAAAGGAAAATTCAAGTCACTTGTACTTCTACTTGGAAATTTCAATACAAAAGCATATTTACTCTATTTCATATTGAGAAAAAGTTCCCTATTATTTAAAATTTTGATTTTGATAACTAAAACTTATTCTAATTTAAGTCACAATAATTTATTATGTATCACAAATTAAAACATGATCAATTATTTGATCCATTTATATATACTTTCATATATTTGAAAGAGAACAACATATATTACTCTAGGTGGGAGAACTACATGGGATTGATTTCCCTTCTTGGAGTATTGGATACATAGGCAATGTTCATTCATCATGGAAGTTATTGGTATTATCTCAATGCATTAAAATCACTTATTTTTATACTTTTTATCTTTTTAATAATTGTAAAACCCTACTAGGGTTTCAACATTGGAGAAATTATTTGCAGGTTTTACACACACTTTTGGATGTAAAAAATTATCCCATAGACCCAATTCTAGTTGTCACAAGTGACTATGACATTAATTCCTCTTTTTATGAAAAGGACATAAAATCTTGTTAGGGATAATAATGAGTACCATTACTATCTGAATCTACTAATCCTATCCTTATTCATTTTTGACTATAAATTTTTTGCACTTACAAATCATTTATTTGATTTTAGTGTTCTACTCTTCTATCATTCGAATACAATTAAATATTAGATATAAAAACTAACTTTTAAATTTTTAATCCATATTTAGCCTTATTATAACTATATTCACATTGTCAATTTCAATAATTTAATTTCAATCTACTTATTGAAAGTACATTTCCAACATTATGGTTTGTTCTATTCATTTTATCTTAATTAAGGTTAATTCACATAACTAATCCAAATTTTGGTAAAACATATTGGTGAACCCATTTATTGATTGAATATTTATAATCCCTAATTTTATATTAAGATTATAAAATTATATTGTTTAAATATTTCTATCCTAGGGTTATCACAAATTCTTGAATATCTAGCACAAATAATTTCCCTTTGATCTTGGATCTAAATCTGACACTAAAGTAACTTGATTTTTACCTCAAACATAATATCTAACACTAAATGCATTTTATTTTTAATTTGGATGATATATTACACTTAAATTATCTTATTTTTACCTTGGATTTCATCATATTTTACAAATCTCCATACATATTTTTATTCCTTTTCATATATTAAAATTTTTAGTTTTATATTAATATCATTTGTAAACAATTTCATGGCTAAAATAGATGCATATTTTTTTTTTCAAGCATAATTTTTTTTATTACATGATGTAGTCCTTTAATCACTAAAATCATTCATAGTCATGTAATAAAAGGAAATAAATCACAGTCTAAGAGAACCATTAAAAATGTAACTTTTTAAAAGTGAAGTATAACATTGGAATAAGAGTAACCTTATAGTCATGATGCTATCATGCCTCCTCCTAATCTTCAAGATTGTGATATCTACATTCCTTATAACTAGGTTCATATTATCACTATCTCGAGAGGTAATGTTACCCATCCTATAGTTTAAAATGAAGGTGACCAAAAAGGCCTTGTTTAACCCCCTTCACCTCCCACATCTCCTCTTGATGGTGTTTGTATCCATGTTCAATTATAAGTACCTAAGTTTTATGATTTTGAATACTTTAAGATTAAATCATCATTACGAGATCATCAATATTATAATTTAAAAATGAAATCAATATTTTATTTTAAAAATCACATCATAGGAAAATAGTAGAACATATAAAAATAATTTAGATTATGCTAGTGTTGATCATGCATTTACCTATTCAACTATATTTTTTTTCCTAACAAAGACTTCATATCAAGATTGGAAGCCAAAATAAAATACATCTACAACTAATGATTCAAAAAGTGAATAAAAAGATAAAAACATTCAAGTAAAATTTTAAGAGAAATGAGTCAAATAAACTTGATCACATTATCTTCTATGGCTCATTTAAGGATATTAAAATAGCATTTCACATATAATAGAATGCATCAAAATCATACACACACACACACACATGTATATGTATATATGTGTGTCTATATATACACACATATACATATACATATACTTATACTTACACACACACACACACGCACACGCACACGCACACACACACACACACACATCTGTATATGTATATGTATATATATATATATATATATATATGTATATATATATATATAGATATATGTATATGTATATATATGTACGTATATATATATATATATATATGTGTGTGTGTGTGTGTGTCTACACACACACACACATACACACACACACATATGTATGTATGTATATACATACACACATACACACAAACACACACACACACACATATATATGTATGTATGTATTTACGTATATATGTACATACATACATACATATATGTGTGTGTGTATGTGTCTATATATATATAGATAGATAGATAGATACATACATATGTATATGTATATGTCTATATATATATGTATATGTATATGTATATGTATATGTGTATACACACACACACACACACACACACACACACGTGTGTGTGTGTGTGTGTGTGAGTGTGTGTGTTTAGATTTAAATGACAAAACATAAAATTCAATTGGTAGTGGTGATGATATAATATATATATCAATTAATTAATACACCCAATTTATGATTGAGTATCCTAAGAACAAGTGCCCACAGAACAAGTGGGAAATCAAAACTAGTGCAAAAGGAACACAAACACAAAACATCAATATAAAAGGATTATTTACAAAAAGAATAGTTAGAAATGGAAAATATATATTGCAAAAATATTCACAAGGAAAAAATATATAAATAAATATTAAAAAATAAAAATATGAAAAGGTAATATTAAAAATTAATAGTTTGAAAAGTAAATGTTTCAAAGAGAACAATTGGAAAAAGACAAGGTATTAAAATAAAAAATTGTGAAGGAGCAAGATAGGTTATAAAAGTTAAAAAATATATATTTTACTATAAGAGAAGTTTCAAAATCAAATTCAAGATAATAAGAAAGGAATTAGTAATAGAGGGTTTCTAGAAAAAGAGGTTCAAAATAAGGAGATGCCTAAAAAATCTAATATTACAAGTGTGGTTTTAAAGGAGTAAACTAGAAATCACTCATCATTTATAAATCCTTTATTTCTTAAACACCTTATAGATTGCATTAAATTTACCAATGTTGTGATAGATGAAACTATTGAAATGAATGTATGCAACATGAAAGTCCTATAATTTATTTGATATAATAAAGAATATTTGAGTAAGACTACTGCATCTAAATTATTTATCAAATCCCTTAAGATACCTGTTATACTTGCTAAAAATATATATTCAATGGTATTTAATGTATGCCATAACTTATCCCGATATAACTTTGAATTAATAAGATCATGGATAGGAGAAATGGGTGACATCCTTGGTAATGATTATGACTATGTTACACTTGAAGATGAAATTTCAATGGTTACTTTAACATCAATAAGAAAGATTAGACTTGTTAGTATAAATCAAAATAAATTAGAATTATACATGTTAAATGCAAGTGTTCTTAGATTGACCTTTAAAATAATAAAAAACCATGTGGTTACCTTCACTTACTGAAAATAAAATTTCTCCCATGTTTTTTGATTGGATGTACTCTAAAATTATGAATGTAGTTACCAGATTTATGGATGGCATGTAGATAAACTTGAAATGTGACTACTTACAAAATTGATGAATTGTTTGGATGCTTTATGGTTGATTTCTTGTTTGAGATTTGATTTTCATAACACTTCATTATAGTTATAATACTTGATAATAATGGATCAAGATCCCTCTATTTATATCTTTTATACACTGATGGGGACTATTGATCTATGTCTAAGATATATGTTGAAGGATTGATAAATTTTAGATGCTTGAGGAAGGATGGGCCATTAAGGCCAATAATTGATGATGCATGGATCATGCATGATCTTGATTTTACTTAGTATTTGGAAGAGGTATGGATATGATTAGATTTTATTTCTCCCCATCCTTTGTGATGTCATGATTTTGAGGTGATATGTTGACTTGATGACTTATAAAATTTATTTGATTTATTGAAACTAGTAAACATATATTCCATGGATTTTCCCATTATTGATGAGATAAACTAATTAATGATGTTTAATTAACTAATGTGTTGTGATATTATTTTATGTGGTATTTGATATGGTTGGTCATGTCAAGATTAATTGATTGCTAGGAGATGAACATTGAATTGGATAGGAATGTTAGCGTTGATAGAATACTGATGAGGCGTTTAGTACAATGTTAGCTTGGATTAGTAAGATAACTAAAATTTACATAAATTTCAATCTTTAAATGTTTGCATTTTCACTCTCTTTGAAAGGATGTTACAAGACACAATGGGTGGAGTATTTAATTCAAAAGGAAAAATAAGTTGAAAAAAGAAATGTAACATAAATAACAAAGATTAAATTTATTAGTATAAATCAAAACAAATTTAAATGATACATAATTAATCCAAGTGTCCTCAAACTAAGCAATAAAATTATGAAAAAATAATCTTCACTCAATGAAAAAAATTTATCCTCTTGTCAATTATATGTGGTTAGAAGTGATCCATGTAGTTCCAATATTCATGGATGGTAAGTGTAAAAATAGATAGCATAACCCCTTGAAAAATGGATGATTTGATTAGATGTTTGAAGGTTAAATGATTGGTTTAATATAATTAGTTTTGATATCACTTTGTTATGATTATAATAATTTATAATAATGGAGGAGGAACCCTCTATATATAAATTTTATGCACTATCTAGACACTATTTATAAATTTTATAGAAACTCAGTCTTGTACACTTCAAAAAATTAGACCTTGGCTATTCATCTAAGTTATAGACCTTTATTTATTATATAATTCTTATATCTACTCTCTCTTATGCGTGTTGTCATATATATTAGTCAAATTATTATTATGTTGATGACCCGTGCCTTTTAGCTTGCCCAAAATTCTTAAAATCTACTTATTGTATGCCTTTACAAGTTATGAGCATGTACTTATTTTCATATTCCTTGGACACTTTCCTCCTGGATAGACACCTACATTGATGCAAGCGTAAATTTCCCTAAAGTTAATCTAATTTTAAAATAAAATATATCTTAATGGTCAACCTAACTAATTTAATGTAATTTATTATCGAAAGGGATTGATATAAATATAAGCTTAACCCTCATCCATTCCTCACCTAGCATAAATGAAGGCAACTAATCTAAAGAATTCAATCAATAATTAAATAGATAAAATATTTTATATTTTATTATATTCACATATCAATCATAGGAGAAACACATACACTGATATGAAGTACTGAAAGAGAAACCAAAAATCCCAATTTGCCAAGTTATAAGGTAGGTCACTATTGTACTTGATTTCCACATATTCCATGATTCTTGTTAGAATAATTAATGATTAAGTTGTGTTATTTATGTACCCCCAATACGTTAAATTACATTAGTTAAATAATAATATATTTTATTTCATGAGTTTATTCTTGTGTACATAAATAATAGAATATACTAAATGATCTTTGAAGTTGTTGGACCCATTAATGTGGTGGTTGAGAATGGTCATGTTATAATGGTGAGATTACCTTGACTATATAATAATTTATAATAAGATGCAATGAAAAAATGAGATTTTAAATAAATGAGGAAATGTGGAGAATACATTTCCAAGTTATGTGAAGATTTATTGAGAAGAAGTGAGAAGAAGAAAGATTGTATTGGGTACTTGTTAGTTTCACATAATATGAATAATATGTGGGTTTTTTACCTCTTGGAGGCTTTCCCACATATATATATTTTTGGTTTCATGTATGACTTTGATATTGATCCATTTATTTTATGCATTATTTTTCTTAGTTTATCATGGTATCAAAGCTTGTGATGAGTTGATCAAGAAGCAAGGTTATAAATCATGATTTTTAAATTATGTTCAAGTTCATTTTTGTTCGAAAACCACCTATTTATCTTGTGTAATTTTCATGAGAGTGTCATTTGGATTATCAATTTTTCAAGTTCATGATATATGGAATTCAATAATTATTTGATAGATATAACCAATTGAAGCCATTTTTGGGTCATTTTCAACCATATGGAGTACTTGCATGGCTCATGGTATGATATTCTACCTAAAGATCCAGTAAGAAAAATTGGTTTTAATATTATTAATATTATTTGTGTGTGAAATAAATTTAGAAGTGATATTAAATTAAATAATATTAATGTAAGCTAATTTCATCCTAAGATAGATCAATAAACAAAGAAAACATAAAACACAAACTTATGCTTCAAATGTGCTAGCTTTCTTCATTTCAATTTAAACTTGATTTGCTCTTCTAAAATATGATTCTCACTCTTCCAATGTAATGGATAATGGGTAATGTTTTAGTGTAAAAAGATATTTTATATACATTGATTAAATTTGATTTGCCTTGATTCCCTTATGAATATAAATTTGTTAGCATAAGTTTGGATTCTTTAGGATTTGATTTCAAGACTCTTGAGAATGAAGGTTTTCAATTTTATTTATATTTTTTTAGAAGAAGATCCAATGGTGGAGGATTATTTATATTTATTAAATGATCCAAATAATCAATGGTGTATAATGAGTCCTCACCCATGAGGATTAATACCATTTAAAATGATTGAGAGAACCATGGGATTAGCTAGGTGAGTCACCAAAATGAATTCAAGCTTCTTAAAAAATTAGGGGATGAGTCATAGGAAGTTGATAAAGTTATGGGTTTGATTGGGATGAGGAAGATGTTGGATAAGGTGTAAAATTTAGATTTTATATTTAAAATAAGGATTTAAAATGTACATAATTAACTAATTTGACTTATTAAATTATTTCATTGTGGAGGGAGATATTATGAATGAAGAATTATTAAATATTTATGTGAATTTTGACACTAAATGAAATGTAGGTGTCTACATTTTCCATTCTTTGAAATAGTGTTGCAAAGAAATACTATTTCGAAGAATAGTAGAGTGTTGATGATTAAAAAGGAGAAAGTTACCACAAATTAATAAGAATGAGTGTGATGATTCCCCCTCGAGGATTTGTGCAAAAAAATGGACCAATGCTCAAAATTGAAGAAAAGAGGAAATGGACAAAATGATGTGATCAAATCATAAATGAACTTACTTTAGAATTGATGTCAAACTTGTAATATATTGGTTGTGTAAAAAGGTTTTCCCTATTTAATTAAAACTAGAGTAGAAATTTGAAAAACAATAGTTTAACCATTCACATATTTCAAGTTTAATGTTTTGATAATGACACGGGGGCCACATGAGTGGTTGTGGGAATGATATATCCCAGTGATAATAAGATATAGATTAAAAAATAGAAAAGAGATATTGAATTATAAATGATTATATTTATTTTACATAGATATATTGTTGCAAGAATTTGAAAACAAATTTGAAATAAATTGATTTAATGCATCATAAAAATTTGAAAAATGAGTAGGATGAAGGGAGGGGATATTTAATAGCGTATAAAAATATAATTAAAAAAATGGGGTATACAAATTCATTTTTGTACATTTGAATTTCAATGATATTTTCTAAGAAAATTGATTTGAATTTTTGCTCTAAGACTTTAGAGTAAATATGGATCACATTACACACCATGAGCACCAGATAGAATGAATGAGGAGATTCCATATACCTAAGATGAGTGTGCCTTTATTAAGTGAGTTTAAATTTGATTTTTTGCATGTATTATCATTAATTAAGGTAGAAAGTTAGAAAAAATGAATTCACTATTGTCAAAATGGTGATTTCATTGTAGGTAACAAAAATTTCATAAAATACGATAGCGAATTTCTAGAACATAGAAGTGAAATAATTTTAGATGAAAAATATAATTTTTTTGTTTGTAATTGATGAAATCATGCAACATGGTATCAAAATCATTGCTCTGAGAACTAATTTCATTTGATGTAGTAGAAAATTTATCGAAAACCGTTAAAAGTGAGTTTGAAGGGATTAATAGTAAATTTGAAAAACATATGAGTGAAATTTTTTTTAGAGGATGTAAAAAAAATGAAGAAAGTTAATGAATGAAAAATGTCTATTTGATGTTTGTTATTTTAGATGAGTGATGAGGGCCATAGGGATCTATATCTATGGTGTAGATAACAAGCTTCAAAGAGAATGAGTTTGGTGTGCTAGAGTCAAATGTTTTATCATTAAATACATAGATGCCATAGGTTTTAGTGGATAGAGTGTTATTGACATCACTTGTACAAATGGCATAGTGATACAAGTACATTTCACTTGCCTGTAGGGGAGATGACTATCATACTGGAGAATGTGTATCAAATTTTGGGTATTCTGATATGAGGGAGATGCATATACTAGGGACAATTTCATATGAGATCACACTATTCAATATTTTTGGTGATGCTTGATTCATGTTATTAGAAGTGATATTGAAATAGAATGTTATACTATTTTAGATATGTATTCTCTGACTATCATAATCATGGATGTTATTTGTGGAATTGTGCTACCTAATAAGATCAAAATTTTATGTCATATTTGTCTCCAAGATGTGATTCAAGACAAGATGGAGATGGGTGAGAGAATTGTATGGGGTCCATGTGTGTTATAATATTTATACCATGATTTACATCATTTAGCATATTCAAATTGAAGAGAGATTGGACTATCCACATTACTATAGGTTTTGTACTAGGAGAACATTGCTATAGAGAGGCTAGTCAGACATATGAGCACTTGATATGATGATGATCCATTTTAATATGTATGGAACATGATTATTAAGACTCAAAAAATACATTTAGGTGACCTATATTTTTATAGGAGGATTATTTATGAGTTAAGTAATGATCAAATCACCTAGAGACCTTACATGGAGATTGTGTTTCAATGGTCACATGATGAACTCATGTTACATTATTGGTAGACATGATTAAATCATAAAGAGATATCACCAAAATAAGGTGATGACATATTTTGGGGTGAGTCAACATATACCAATTAGGTCACATGTATTTTCATGATTAGTGAGGGAGAGATCATAGTGGAGTATGACCATTGATCTATCCATAGTCAACCATAACTAGACATAATTATAGACTATTATATAGATTGATGGGCTTAACAAAGCCTAGTTAGATTGACCATTCTATACACACCACCATAAACATAAAGGCATAGGTTGATGGCTAGCTTGAGTAGACAATAACAAGGTATAGTATTAGGATCCTAGATCAAGAGGGTTGTGATAAGAGATATAGGACAAGCATGAGCATGAGCCAGAGGATGCATTATGGAAGCTATTTGGATGTATGATATGAAAATTATGGACATGGAGTATATGGAGATTTTTTATGAGGAAAGGGTTGATATTGATGTTGACATAGGTATGGATGTAGATATAGAGAAAAGAGTTAGAGAGGAGACTCCATTTATAGAGGTAGATAGTGAGAGTGATGATGGAGTAGGAAAAAAAATGATAATGATAGTAGTAGATGACACCAAAACAAATAGAGGGAATATGGTTGTTCTTCATTCACTCTGAGATATACAGAGGAAAATTCACTTATTGATAGACTCCAATAGGGTATTAGAGCTTGGGATAGAGATATCAATGGATTATATCAAGAGGTTGCTAGATTTTAGGGTTTATTGGATGGTAGATGGGACTAGACAATTGAGATTAGATGATTATAGTATGAGGTTGATATATTATAGGAAATCATAGATGAGATGGATAGGGATGACATGTCTACAACATTGGTTACACATGATGCATAGACAAAGATGCTAGAGTATACAATGCTAACAACACTACAAACAAGAGAGAGACATATCTCAGATTGAACTAGAAGAGATGAGGATTATAATTTTGAAATAAGAGTAAATTTATACTTTAGATAGAGTGATGAAGGAAATGGATTATGACACATATTATAGTAGTTATATGAGGAGGTGGTACCACTTTCTTAAATGGAACCATCTTCTAGGGAGTACTCTATGAGAAATTTGACATCTACTAGATTTTTTTATCTAGTGGATTCAAAGAACTCAATGGGACATGTATAATGAGTGATGGGTCCTCCATGAGGCACACCATGATGTGAGGATCTATTTCTGGGACTAAACACTATATCAGAGGGATATGATGAGACATAGGGTATATTTGATAGATGGATTTATCTATGTATACATATTTTGATATGTATATTTTGTAAAGAAATATTACACACACATGATGATTTATGAGACTTTGTACTATGGTGAATTGACATTGATGGACTAGTTATTAGCTTACATGGATTTTATGCATGATTGATAGATGTATAGATATATGGTAGCATTGATTATATTTCCTACATTTTTATTTATGTTAGCATGTTTTAAATTCTTTCAAAATATTTATTATGGATGTATGAACTATGTGTGATTGGGTGATGTGTATGTATTTACAATGTGACATAGTTGTATTTATTCCATTTTTGTTCTTCGAATTGGATTTGTAACAATATTTGAGCTTTAAGCAACTTATTTTTTAATATATCATAAAACATAGTACCATGAATGTTATTGAATAATCATGATGAATGTTGATGTTTTAAGTATATAACTTTCAATTTGTAGTAAAATAATGAGATAAGAAATATGATAAGTATGAAATGGTGAAGATGAAAATAAAAATTTTCATAACAAAGGATTATGACCTAATTCTTATGAGCAAAGGAGAAAATGTAAATCTTGAAAAAATCACAAAAATACTTACTTTATTGGATGCATCTAGAGAGGAATCATCTTGATATAATTGATTAATGGGATAAAATCTTACCCTTTTCATCATAGACATACAAACAAGTTTTTTGAAGAAATATTTTCTTGGGACACCTTTTGATTTTATTTATTTTATGAGCCCCTATATGTAGTCTCATGTGACTAGATAGACACATGTGATTATCAAAAAAGACTATATATAGGAGAGGAAGGATATCTCTCCCCAATGTTAATCCTACACAACTAGTGAGATGCAAAGGCTTAACACCGAAAATCAAAGAATGGTGAGAGATGGTTTGATTTTGAAAATTTTTGTTTAAGGATTTCATGTTATACAGAAGGATTTTACCCCCAAGTCTTATCCCCATGTGATTAGTAAGAGGCAAGGGCTTATCACTGAAGATCAAGATACGAGAGTAAAGTTACCCTATTTTTTTGTTTTTGTAGCATGTTTAATGGATTTTGATAGAAATAGAACTCTAAGAGGAGACTCTATCATGGACAATATTTGAAACTATGTTGTGGGTGAATATTTTCTAAGTTCAGTAAAGAGATGTAAGAAAAAGAGATTTACTTTACTTGTAATAAATAAGGAAAGAACCAATGTAATGCTAATTTTTAGGATGTATTTTATGAGAGAATAGGGTGATATGATAAGGTGTGATTCAAAATTTATGTATTATGTAAATTGACAACCAAACAATCACCAAACATACAACTTGATATATGATAATAAATGCAATGCATGTCTTGATCTACTCAATAAAATACCACATAAGTAATCTCATGCCATAATCCCCACTTAAAAAATTAATCTAACATCACCCTATGATAATGTTATCTCCACTATGCTTTCTTGCCTATCTGAATTTTGAATTTAGCCATGGATATAGGGGACCTGGGGGAACCCCTTAACTCTTGTCCCCTCTCCCCCTCAGTATGGGTTAGCCCTAGGAATATCTCAGGTTGTCATCCTAATATTGTGACCTAGGGTGACATGTCAATTCCTAATCCATGGAAAAATGTCCTCTTGGGGGACAAGAACTATGAGAAGTAGAAGGCTATCCCACTACTATTAGAATTGGTGGATAGTTTAGCTCTTAAACTCCCTGATCTTATGGTATAAATAATATTTTATTTTATGAAATGAGCTCTTGTGGGTAATTTTTTTGACTTTAGGCCAAATATTGATTCTATAAGAAGATGGATTGATACTAAATGGAAGGTAAAATTCATCATCTTAGTTAGTGTCATAGCTGGGGGGGATGTTCCTCTTCAAGTTCATAGCTAAAGAAGATCTCACCTAAGTTCTCATTGGGGAACCATGGGTGTATGGAATTCATAGCCTTTCTCTTTGCAAATGAGAACTAGGGTTCAATGTTGTTGTTGATTTGAACAAAATGGATCTAGTTTGGGTGATGGTTCCAATTATCCCCTTGGAATATTTGGATGAGGAAGTGATCACCTAGATAGAAAATACCTTTGGTCACTTCATTTCTTTGGACAATACTACCAATAATAAGTCTAGGTTAGGATTTTCCTACTTCTATGTTAGTGTATATATCAATAAAAACCTACATAACTCCATTACTATTGAGTCTAAATTTGGATAATGGACTCAACCTATTCAGTATGAGAATGACACGGTCTTTATCCATAATTATATTAGGAAAGGGAACCTCATTAATCAATGCAAAGCTAAGAAAAGTAGCTCCATTGTATTGGAAATCCAAACTAATGGAGAAGAGGAAGACTATCCTTTTAAATAGGACATCCTAAATATCATCAACACTCCCCAAAAGGATAATGAAAAATATAAGGCAATGGAAGAAGTTAGAGGCATGACTAAAGACATGGTGAAATATTTTGAGATTTCCACCTCTCAAGGAGAGGCTCTTGAGACTAGTGACATCAACTCTAGTTGAAAGGAACAATTGACTAGCCAGTCTAAGGTGAATTCCCCTTATTTTAAAAATTTATAGGAAGGGGAAAAAAATAGGTGTCTAAGAATAATATTTATCTAATTTTATGAATTTATAAGTTGTCAATTATGGACAATGGTAGTGAATCCTTTTTTAAAAGGATTAAAAGCCCCGTCAAAGGATAAATAACTAGAATTAAACTACAAGCTTTCACTTCACCAGTGAACAACTCCCATATTATAAACCTTGGTATGAGAACCAATAAGACTGATAAGGATAGATATTTTGAAGGTTGGACCACTGCTAAAAATAAATGCAAAGGTTAAGGAAGGAAAATTGTTGATGTTTATGTGGATATCGAAGTAGGAAGAACCACCTAGAGAGAAACTAGATAGAAGGTTGTCAATAAAGACATAATCATGAGAAGATAGAAGACTCTAGATATTAGCTCCAATAAAATCCAAGGAAAATGAATATCCTATCATGGAATATCAAAGGGCTTAATTAATAGCCTACAAAAGTAGTTCCTTATCAATAACTACATTTATGTTAATAAATTAGATATCCTTTTATTATAGGAGGTCAAGATGAAAGCTGAAGGATTTCATCTTATTGCTAAAGAAATATGGCTAAACTCTAAGTTTTGTATAAGTGATGCCTCAGGAGATTTAGGAGGTATTGTCACTATGTGGAATAGTAACGTTGTGAAAGGGAGTCTCATTTCTAGATGTAAGAATAGTTTGAGTGTGAAAATGGTTTCTCATAATAATTATTGGAACTTAGTCAACATTTATGCCCCTAATCAAAGAAATACAATAAATTATCTATGAGATATCCTTTCCACTTTGATTGAAAGAAAAAATGACTGCTAGATGCTTGCTGGTGATTTCAATTCCCCACTCTATCCACTAGAGATAGTTGGTGGTATCTTAGACTACACTAATAACATGATGGACTTAGATAAGTTTCTTAATAAAAATGGGTTTAATGTACCTAGATATTCAAGGATAAAAACTCACCTGGTTTAATCATATGATAGGTGATATTTTAATTGAAGTTAGATTGGATAGGGTGTTATCCACCTCTAATTGGGATTACACTAGTGCCTATCTCTTTGAAGCCCTCCCTATGATGACCTTTGACCATAACCCTCTCCTACTATCTTGGAAGGATAGAGTGAATAGGGGCCTTATCGCCTTAAGGATTGAGTTAATATGGACTTAATATCTAAACTTTAGATTTTAGTTGGTTAGTTGGTGGAATATCAATGTCCATGAATCCCCCATGTTTAGGCTAGCTTATAAGTAAAATATTGTGAAAAAGGTCAAAGGTTGGAACAGATATACCTTTGGAAACATCTTTGTGAATAAAAGGAGGATATATGATAATCTTGGTGATATTCAAATATATATGGTTAATAGAGATATCACTAAAAATATGGTGCAGTGAGAGGATTCCCTAAGGAAATAATGGAGTGAACTACTGAAAAAGGAGGAAATCTTCTGGAAGCAAAAATCTAGAGTACAATGGATTTGGGAAGGGTATGTAAATAATACCTTATTCCATCAATAAACCATGAGTCATAGGAAGAGGAACAAAAATATAAAGTTAATTTATGAAAATGGATCTTTAGACCAGTCTGATACTCAAGTGGGATAGGTGGCTTTTACCTATTTTTAGAATTTCCTTGTTCAAGATATAATAGAAAAATAAGAGTTAATCAACATTATCTATACTCAAATAAATGTTGACTATAATAATCTCCTTATAAAAATTATGTTTGAAAAGGAAGTAAGGGATTACCTCTTTTTGATGGGTGCATTCAAGGCCCCAAACCCAGATGGTTTCCCTTTGGCCTTTTTCCAAGAATACTAGGTGATAGTGGAGCAGGATGTTACTAGGGTAGCTACAGATTTATTTAAGTCCAAAAAATTATTTAAATAGCTTACTCACACCTTCATAGCACTTGTTATAAATAAATTAAGTCCTATTTGCATGGGGAACTTCAGACCCATCAACCTCTATAATACTATGTATAAGATATTCTCTAAGATTCTATTATGTAGAATATAGTTGATCATGGATCATCTGATCAGTAATAGTCAGAAGGGGTTTGTTCTTGGTAGATAAATTTTGGATGATGCTATATCCACTCATGAATTCATTCATTCTATGGAGAGAGAATTTTCCTGGGATGGTTTTCAAATTGGACATCTCTAAGGCTTATGACAAAGTGGATTGGGACTTTCTTTTCAAAATCCTTGAGAAAATAGGGGTTCAGCATAAAATTTTGTCTCTTCAAATCTTGTTTCACCACTATTAAATATTTTATCCTTGTTAACAGATTTTCTAGGTTTTTTTCAATGCTTGGAGGGTTCTTAGGCTAGGTGATCCCTTGTCTCCCTACCTATTCATTCTAATGGCTTAGGTTCTTAGTAGAAAATTTTCAAAGTTTCTAGGATATTAGGAGATTAAAGGTATCAAACCTACCTCAACAACTGATCTAGCTTCCATTTAGTAATTTATGGATGAAAATATCCTCTTCAAAGCTACCTTAGTGGTAGAATTTAAGAAATGGATGAAGGTTCTCAAGGATTATGAGGATACATCTAGCCAATGTATCAACTATGATAATATCTTGGTCTACTTTTTCAACACTCCTATGGAACTTAAAAAAAAATCATGGAAATACTTGGTTGTTCAAGTGGTGATCTCCTAGGTGCTTACATTGGCCTTCTTTTAGCTTTTAAAGATGCCCCCTTCATATTGAAACTTTATTATTGAAATAATTCAAAATAAGTTAGCTAGGTAGAAAGGAATGTTGTTGAGTCGAGATAGAAAATATCAACACTTGAAGGCCTCCCTTCAAGTAATTCCCATATACTTCCTTTCCCATTTCAAGATCTCCAAATATATTGTAGATAAATTTGAGAGATTTCAAAGTAATTTCCTATGGACTAGGGTGGAAGAGAAAAATATAATAACCCTAGTTAGTTGGGATCAAAGTCTACAAACCTAAATTATAAGGAGGTTTTGGTATAAGAAAAATTCATCTAATCAACAAAGCCCTTTTGGCAAAGATTTGGTTGATTTTATTGAGTTTAAATGAGTGGGATAAAATTATAAGGGAAAATTATGTATCTAACAATAACCTTGATGATTTCCTCCACACCATTGGTATCCGTATAGTTTCGGTGATTTGGAATAATGTTATAAAAATTAAAATCTTACTATTTTAGGGAACTAAGGGGAAATTAGGAAATTAAAAAAAATCAAATTTTGGGAAGATAACTAGCTAAATGACACCACTCTTTACAACATACAAAACCTCCAAAGACTTGCTAACAGAGTCATTGATCACTTTGGTTGAATGGTATTTGATTATCTTCTGCTTGGAAGTGGTGAATGGAAATAGCTGTTAGACTGTTGTCAAGACCAGAATGACATTCTCCTGATTTCTAAAGAGTTATAGCTCCTTCATAGAGGATATAAGATTCCTCTATTCCTCACAAAGGATAAGTTGTGTACAAAGGAAAAAATGGGAGATTTTATAGTCAAATTGGCTTATAATTTGCTACTAGAGCCTAATCAGGACTCAAACATTTGGAGTAGGGTTTGTAATCACAACCTTATTCACAAGATCAATCATTATTGGTGGATTGCCATAAATAATGTCTTTACTATGGATAATCTCCATATTAGAGGCTTCCAAATACTTAATCATTATGTACTATATATAAAGGAAGAGGAATCAATTTCATACCTCTTGCTACACTATGAGTTCTCATGGGAGGTGTGGAGCTTTGATATGTAGAATATTAAAGTCTTTTGGATCATTTATCATGACCTCCTGGATGTTATAAAGTGATGGTTTCCACTCTTTTTTCATTCTATATGCAAAGAGATATGGGCCCATATTCCCCCTATACTGACATGGGATCTTTGGAAAGAATGAAACAATAATTTATCTAGGTATAAAGTAAAATATCCTAAGGAGGTCTTCTATATGTTTACTAAATTATTGTAGGAAAATATCTCTAATAACACTTTTAATGTTGTTAAATTTCCTCCAAATAAGCTTAAATCTAGTATCATCAATCGGTGGAGTGTCCCATTCCACATTTGTGTAACTAATAACACTAAGTGGACTCCCCCTATTGATGGATGGATGAAGCTTAAATTTTATGGGGCTACCAAAGGTAACCTAGGTCATGCAAGTTAGGGTGGTGTCTTAATATCTAATAAGGGGGATATTTTAGCTACCTTTATTGGTGGGATGGGGGAGAATTATAATAATGTTGTTAAGAATATGGCTCCCCTTTGGGGTCTCAATGTGGATATCACCATTAGCATTAAAAACATCCTAATCGAAGGTGATTCCAAACTTATCATTAATGTTGTTAAAGAGAAATCTAGCATAGTTTGACAAATTGATGACATCATTTAGGATATAAAGAAACTTCTTCTTGGTTTTGAGGGATTTGAGGTAAAGCATATATATAGGGAGGGTAACCAAGTGGTGGATGCTATGGCCAGTTTGGGAATCAACCTCTTCCCTATAATGAGTTGGAGGAATCTAAACAATATGCCTATTACTTTTAGAGATCACCTTCAAATGGAGGCCCAACCCCTTCAAACCTAATTATATTTATAAAGAATTATAGTTTAGAATATATTTTAATATATATTATAATTGGGGGATCCATGATTGACATTTTCCATCTAAAGGGGTGAATAGAGGTGGTCATTAATATGGGTAAAATGTTGAAATATTTCAGTTTATATGAAGGGAAATACCACATCAATGAAATTCAAATCAACAAAAGATTATGGCATTTGCCTAGATGTTTCACAAGGCTATTTCAATTATGATGGTATATTATTCAATTAAAATTACACACAAGCTTCATTATGTTTGTAATTATTTATTGATAAACTTGAATGATTTGAAGGATGAGATTAGTTGTTTGAAAGGCCCCAAGATCTAGTTAAATGATGATAGCCACACCATTGTTTCTATATTTTTCTACACTATGCCACCTTTTCCTAGGGTGTTGAGGTTTGAGCTATGCGATCTTTTCTTTAAAATTGTGAATATTTTAATTATGGGTGGAGACAAAGTCCAAAATGAGCCCTTGTACTACACTAAATATAAGAAACATTTTATGGAGCATTTTATATGAGGTTTATCACCCCACTCCTGGAATGCCTCAACAGCTTTGATGAAATAAATTTAGTAAAATTTGTTATGTCATGGGATGAGGATCCTATGGTCCAGGCTTGTGGTGTTCAATTTCAAGTGATAAATTCCACTATTTCAAAGGTTACATGTTTGATATGTGAGAGCAAAAGGTTGAAGAAACAAACTAAATTATATGACACAAATGGCCTGAAGAGATTTTTTAGAGAAGGCAAGTCATTGATTTGATTGTAGGGTGGTTTCAACAAGGAGAGCCTCATAAACCCTTAGGACAAGGTTTATTTTCTTATTATGAAATACATCACCTTGGAGGGAAGATTGAAGTGTTATTACCATTATCACTTTGCTTTATTAAACCATTTTCATCATAAGGTGCTTCTAAATTTTTTGTTCTACCTCTTATCATCTCTTGAGTATTTTTTGAAGATTGCTAAGAATGAACATGAAATTAAACCTTTTATTATTTATATTCCACTCCACCAAGGCATTATTTTTCATCTCTACCATTTCCATCTAGTGTTCTTTCCACCAAATCCCATTAAATCCCATCTGTTTGATGATTCTAATGACATTGAGTTAGATGATACCATTCCCTTAAGCATTAATTTTTGTAGCCTTATTAAATGTAAGACCTCTAACCCTATTGTGAAAATTTACCTAGGCCCCTATGGTACTTCCCATATCCCTATGGATATGGTCACTATTACCCCTACCTCAAGACTATACAAGAAGAAAGGCCAAGTCCCCTCTTCTATAGGGACCTATTATTATAGCCCCTATAGGTAGTGTGAATAGGTCCCCCAACCAATTACAAAAAGTGGTGGCTAAGGGTTTGTGAAAATTAAATAATATCCCTTCCCACTCAGGTGAAAATAATAGGAAAAGAGACATTCAAAAACAATCTATGCCCATGAAGTTGGGTAAGAAGAAAGCTAAGTATGCTTCTAGTGTTCAGAAGTAGGTAAAACCAGTTGTGGACAAGGGGCACTCCATGTTTTAAGAGTAATAGATTAAGGTTGTTGAAAAATATAATGAAAAGGAGGTCTTGAGGAGTAATGTGAGGAGGATGAGTATTTGGAGGTCAAGTAGGTTGGCTAGTGAAAAAACCCTAGTGCTAAAAATAGTTGATTATTCTTTGGCCTTTGATTTGGAGGATGAAGTGGAGATCATGGAGGAAAAATTGACTCGTAATCAACCAAGGGAACAAGAGGGTACCATATACTTGGAGGATTTAAGTAAATCATTTTTATGATTTTGACAAGGAGTATTCTAAGTCCATGGATACACCTAGGAAAGAGGATGCTAGTGGAAAGATTTAAGATAATTGTATTCAACTAAAAAAGTATTTGGAGGTAAAGAATGTGTTGTTCTCTCTTGAGAATAAAAATAAAGTGTTTTCCATCATGTGCTCCAAAGTGATTCACCAGGCTACTATTATAATGATGATCCTACAAGATGACCAAGGCAAGAAATTAGACAAGGATAACAAAGTCATTAGCAAGGAGGAACTCTTGGGTTTACTCAAGGATTATTGGAAGGCTATGATTAATTAGTCTTCATGTTGATTATTGTGCCTAGGTTTGGATCTTTTTATGTTTTTCTATTACTCTGTTATTTGTTTGTCATTGCTTTGTTGTTTGTGACTGGCAGCCTATTTTACTACCCTATGGGAATTTTTTAATAGGGTTTTGTACCATTTTTTGTAGCTTATCTATATCAAAAACAAATTTAATTCAATGAAAATAGGATTCCCTAAAGTTTTAAGGTACTTATACACATCAATTTAGTTTTTTTTTAAATTTTTTGTTATTTTAAGATTTTTTTGTGGATTTATTAGCATTGTACCTAATATAAGGTCACAAGATGTGTAAGTTTCTTGATTTTAATCTTTATATCCCATGGAAAATTTAGATAATCTATATTTTTTTGATTTTATTTCCTCTTCAATCTCTATTTTAGTTCTATTAGTTAATTTGAATAGTACTTGACCAAGATGAGGTTATTGAGACCACCAAGAGTTATTAGAAAACCATCCAGAGTATTGTTATCTATTGGGAAATACTTATTGAATAAATATATCTAAATATAAGTTTCTTTGGAAAATTTATATGGTAGTTTTGGTTTTTCTTGGGAAAACACAATTATCAAATAGACCCAAGTTAATATTCTTGATAGTAGATCTGAACTCTAGAAACCTTCTAAGAGTTCTTTTGATCATCATGGAATCAAGGCATATTGATATATAAGGGTTACAACCAATGTTGTTAAAGAGTACCAAACACAAAGGACTAATGAGATCTTCATATGTATAAAAAATAATATCTCTTACCCAATTGCTACTGACTATCTACCAAATACTACAAAAGTCAAAATAGGATAGATCTATATTGACAATCATTAATTCCTTGGCAAATCAAAAATGTTCAAACTTGCTATTATGTGCATTAAAATTAATCTTAAAATCATGATCCAACTCATTATAATGCCATTATACTAGTTTAGCATACTAATTATGCAACATAGGAGTAAGGATTCTTTCTTGGATTATAACCAAGAGATCATTCCATGTTCTTTCTTTCCTAGTTGACTTGATGTTTTCATTGTTTTTTATATCACTAGAATCAATAAATAAAGAGATGATGTGCTCATATATTGGTATTTATTTATTACTTTTTGGATATTTAATAAAGGTTTGGTGAGGTAGCATTTCTCCAAATGGGATGATTTCATAGATTTTTATAAATATTAAAAGTAATATGTTTCCATGGGATAAGTCCAATGAGGTGTATAGATTCAAGTTTACATGTGTAGGTAATTTAATGTTAATGGAAAAAGGAAAAGTATTTTTTTTTATGAAAATGGTACATACTAATTTGATATTATTAAAATAACATTTATTGATATTAGATGAAGCTTCCTCCTTCACCGTAATGTTGTTACTAAAATTTTAAAAATAAATTACTGATAAAACTGTTATTGGGACCAAAGTGGATATTGATATTAATTATGAAATTTTATTTAATCCCAAAATAAATTATATATCAGATTTTGATAATAAATTTTATCTTTTTTTGGATGTGTCCTTAAGGAAGGCTTACTGAAGTGTTTTATTACCAAATTTGTTTTTCACTTATCATTTGGAAATGTTGGATTTAGGATGAAGAGATTTATATAAATGTGGAATCTTATGTATTTGACTAAAGGAACATGGTGATTAAATTATGGGTAGATTAAATGATGTTTGGTTTAAGATAGGATGCTTGTCAAAAATTGGTATTTGACCAAAAATAGTTGTATGGTTGAAAATGGATGGAAGATTGTGATTCTATTTTAGAAATGTGATGGATTTATTAGGCTAAGGAGAGAAATATTGACATACCCTTAAATCATGATTTTAAAATGTGAATATATGTGGATTCATTCTGATGTACTCTACACCAACAAAATCATGGCTAGTGTAGTGAGGGATGTTCTAAATATAACTAGTAGATGGGAAACTTGTATGATTTTGAATGATTGGGTCCCAAGTAATAATCCTACTTAATATTGTTTAGATAGGATTATTTTCTAATAATTGGATTAGATGCAAGGTCTTAATATTATGAAAAATGGTGCATACCTTACCCTCACAAATACATTGTAACATATTGGAACACACAAAAAGTAACTAAGGAAAAAAATAAGAATGATGATCATAAAGATAGATTTTGGAGGAAGATATTGTATTGATTTAAGGTTATTTTTCTCTTAGAAAGGTTGTTGGAAGGTTTGGTGAGTGAATTCCATGTAGATGTGGTAACACTTGGTGAAATCCATATTCACATTTTATGTGAGATTTTACACATAATTTCATTAATATAGCTATTTCATTTTATTATTGCGTAAACATTTTATATGACTTTTCATATTGCATGTGTATTGTGTTTTTTAGTTTTCTCTAGCAACAAACCACCATGACCAAACTATGCATTTCCAAAGCAATCATAACACAAGGAGTTCCTTGTGAAACATTTCTTGAGTGTCAAATTTAGCTCAATGATTTGGTTCTATTTTTGAGAACGTTCCTTGGTGGTGATAAATTTCAAGTTGTGTTGAGGATTAATGTATGGTTTTTATTCTAGTAATATTATTCCAACCATAAGATTTTCCTATATTTAGTATAGTATCACTATGGTAATTTCATTGAGCAATTCATAGTGTTAACCATAGTAATTTCAATTTCACCATGGTCAATGTAATTTATGTTATAAAACATGATTATTTTTCTAAGATAATTTTTTACCCAAGTCATTTCATTTTTTAGTATAAATAGTGTTTACCACAATAAATTCATTTTTACGAGTTGTTTTAGTTTTTACTATTAATAGTGTTTTCCATAGTAAATCTATTTTTTACCATCATAATTTTAGTTTTTACTTGGCTCATTATAGTATTCACCATTATTTTAAAATAAGGGTGGGTGGGATGGATGGAGAGGGGAGATAGGAAAATAAATTAAAAAAACATACTACCTTTCATTATTGTACCAGTTAATTCTTGTGTCTATTTTACCACAAAAGATGATGTTTAATCACTTGGGTTGTGTTTTATTGGTTTGAATTGAAAGTTGAGGATAATCTTATTTTTGGAAAGGAATAACTACCTTGGACAAAAGAGTATCATATAATTCCTATTTTTTATTCCCAATATAATTAAAATGATCTTTCCTTCATTCAATAATTTAAAATACCTTGAATTTTTAGTGTACTTATAAGAAGGGAACAATGGAAAATTTTATTCCCACATTTTGATATGGTTCATCACTTATATGGTTTGAAATAGTAAATTATAATGTTAAAAACTTAGCGAATTTGATACATGATAGTTTAATTGAAGAATTTCATGCATAATAGAAATACGTAGATCCCATGATGTAAAGCATAAAGTTGGACCCAAGAGGAGAAGATACAATTTAGAATTATCATGCACATATTATTTAGCTAAGAATGAAATTAAACACTCAAATTTGAAAATAATGACTATCAAAATCCCTAATGACTAGTGTGGACAAGATGTTGTGTAAGCACTTCATCCAAGGAATGAAGTAAGAAATCAGATAGTAGGTGAATTATGATCAACCAATGAACCTTTATAAATAAAATAACATCATAATAATACAATAAGAAATGATGGAAGAGTAACCTTATGAAGTTACTACTAGGGTTGAGGTTGCTCTAATTCCATTGGCCTAAGCACCACAACCATTAATAGTGAACACTTAGCCCTCTCTTGTTATATCAAGAGAGTATTATGATTTGATTAATAAAATGGGTCAATTGGCTATAAAACTTATTAAAGGAAAGGATTTTGTTTCCAAATTATCCCAAAGAGGAGCTAAGGGCCTATGAATAATTTTGTCTGAAATAATATTCTATGATTGTAAAGAGAAAGGACAATATAAATCAAGTTTTCTAAATAGACAATCTACCTCTAGGATAAAAGATAATGATAAGTGTAAAACACCAATTAATTTACTTGATTTTATTGATAAAAATAAAAATGATCAAGTAGATGTGTTAATAAAATAAATAAATAAGGAAGGATATATTAGAAACAATAGAGAGCATAAAAAATTAAAGATGATAATAGTAATAAACATAGGAGAAAAATGGGTGGTGTGAAATATTTTCTAATCTCATTTGGGAAAACACCCTACTCCAATATTGAAGGTATTTCCCATTTCATCACTAATACCACATATGGAAAAATTATTGATTTATATTTATTAAATAAAAGGGAGTTCCAAAGTGGACTCAATGTTAGAGATAAAAAGGATGTTGAAGTCCTATTTTTGGTAGTACAAGTGGATCCATATATTCCACATGCTCAGGTATTATTCAATTTTATTTCTATTTAATATATTCTAGTTTATGGTGAATGTGTAATAATTTTATGATTGAATTTTGAATGAGTAATTTAGGTTTAAATCTTGATCATCCTTCCAAATTAATGTTAAGATATTTAAATAAATTAAAACAAAAGCCAAAAGGTATTGTTAGAGAGGTAACAATTTTATTATGGGTGTTGTATGTCTAGTTGAATATAAAATAATAAATTATGGCATTTTTTCATAGCCAATGTTGTTGGGAATTCCAAAGTTTGGAATATTCCATTCATTGAATTATTATAATTATGGGTTCATGACACTTGATCATGTAAATGGAAAGGTGAAAATAAATGTGGTTCCTCAGGGGACATTTGGAGTCAAGTAGTGAGACTAATTAATGGAAATCCTCTAATTATTCTTGGACTAGTGAGGTGGACACTAATTATGAAGAGAGTGACATGGATGTGTCATTCATGTACATCCTCAAAACCTCACATATTTATACACCCAATAAATTTAGTGAAGAAGATATTGAAGGGCACTTTCAACAAATACAAATCAGAGATGTTGTGGAAGATACATAAATATAAGACTATTTTAAACTATTTTTAACGTATATGCATATCTTTATCTTTGATTATAAGTAAATTCACCAACTAAGGTGGGTACCACACTCTATTGAATTAGTAAATAATGAAAAACCAATAAATAAAATACCTTATATAATGAATCATAATTTTACTAAATCGTTAAAATAAGAGATACTCAAGATCTTTAATATAGGATTTATCTTTCTAGTGAAAAACATAGAATGTGTCTCTCCCATTGTGATAGAAAAGACTAAGAAAGATAAGTTGTGAATTTATGTTGACTACAAAATATCTACAAGGAAATGAATAATTTCCACTACCCTCTTCCCTTCTTGGAGTACATCTTGGATGAGGTTGTTGGGATTGAGTATTATAGCCTTGCTAATGACTATAGTGGGTAAAACCATATTGACATAGATGAGAAGGATAAGTTAAATACTAAATTCACCAATCCTTGAGAAATAATTTATTAAAAATTTATGTTATTTAGACTACGTAAGGAACCTAAAACCTTTCATCATCTAATGAATAGGGTGTTTGAACACTATATTGGAAAATTCATTAGTGTATTTATTGATGTTTTTTGTATTTATGGAAGAAAAGCATATAATTTGTAATAATGACAAAATGATTTTCAAATGTTGGATAAGTCACAATCCTTACTAAATCCCAAAAATGTGTGTTTGTGTTTTAATTATTTAGGACTTAGGGCATGTAAATCCTATGTTTTTAAAGGAATGAGTATAATAATATCTTAGTATGAAAATAAGAAATAATTGATTTGAAATGCCTTTCCAAAAATAGAAAATATATAAATAAAGTGTAATTATCTAGAGTAAAATATATGTTTTTATGACTAAAGAGGCTAAAACAAGCTTGAGAATTTGTCAATACTATTTCATTCCATGAATCTAGCTAAATCAGCTTCAGATAATCATGGCATGTGGTACTAGTGTCCAATTATGACACTAGTTTCTATTGACTATTTTGATCACAATTCAAAATAGGTCAAACCCCTATAATAAAAAAATTGATATAGGGGTTTATTAGGATGTGTCATTGTATTTTTAATGTGATATTAACCTTGTTCTTAGTCAAATTTAGTCTAAGTCATTTCATGTCACTTAAGGGTCATATTTGAGCCATAAATGAAGGTTGTCTAGTTACCCTTGATAGGAAAGTTTCTAAAACTATCCTTCAACATAAAATATGTCATAATATATTCAATCATGTTAGTTTTAACTTAAAATGTGTTGGTTCCTAAGTCAGATCAAGAAAATAGTTGAAAAATAAAGGATTTTGGTAGTTTTACAACCTATAAAGGAGTGTGTCATGTGTGTCAACATTATGAAGGGAATATTTATATTACTTGAGTTAATTTTAATGCTTGATAAGATATGGAATTTCCAAAAATGGCTCAAAACCATTCTTCTTTTTCATCAGTCTTCTTGGCATGCAAAACTGGTCAACAAGTTTTCTCATGGTAAGGCATGTAAGAGAGGTTTCAGGTCAATTTATCTTGTGGGTTGTTATTCAATCAGTACAATTATATTTATTATAAATATTTCAAATATTGGTTTCCCATGCTTAATGAACCAATGCTAAGAAGTTGATTTTAAACTTTTACATGCTAATCCCCATACCCTATATGTTTTTTCTTGTTTGAGCTAGTTCATACAAATCAACAAATGAAATTGATTCTAAAAGGTTTTTAATTAATTATTTCATTGTTTTAATCTATATTTTCATGTTTTTAGGTGAGTGGATGAGCCAAACATCTCATGTTATAGGTTTAGATCTTTATTTCTAGTTGCAAGCATGTTCATCAGCTAGAGAGGTTTTTATTTCCTATAGTGGTCTTAAGTAGAGGTATATTGATGTTTCATGTTTCTTAGATGTCATGGAAATAACCTCCATTATAAATATTAGTATCAAACATTTCACATGGAGGTCACAATCAAAGAACATGTTAACATAGTCATCTCACTTCATATGTTCACCTACAATCAAGTAAATGAAGTGTATGAAGGATTTGAAAACATTTAAAGAGATGTAATGAGGAGTTTAAAGAGGTTATAAACACCATAGGAACATGAGAACATAAATTATTCTTTCCAGACATATGATTGACTATGATAGCTACTTCTTCTCTATGCATAGTCCTGCAGCCTAATGTGCACCTATAGGTGCCCTACAAGAGAATAATCACATATAAATGTAACATATAACTTGTTTTGAGACCTCAATAATTTGAAAGTATCCATTTTAATATTTTTATAAATACTAGGAATTATAAGATGGTTATAAGACCACACACAATGCATATTGTCCTTATTCTACCTTCACTTCCCTATACCTTGCATACGAACCTATAGGCGGCTCTCCCAAAGGCCTAAAGGTGTTACATGAAGGATTACAAGCATGTTGAAAACATTAATAGAGTTTAAAGAGTTTAAATTTTCTATAATAATTATGTTGAGTCCATAGAGAGCCACACAATCTTGAAGAGTCATGTTCAAGTTAAGAAGGTGAGTTTAGGGATCCATCACCTTAAAAACTCTAAAATAGAGACTTGTCCACTTTTAGTGCTACCATGTAATAGTTTAACATGGATTATAGATGAATTTTAATGCCTTCATCATGAATCCATATCATAAGGGATATGCCTTAAAAAAATTAAGTGGATGTTTCATTTTAATAAGTGATGTAGAGGAAGCTCCTAATCCATGTAGTCTTTCACTATAGAAGGTCAATGTTCTCTACAGTATCTTGAACTTCAAATGGTCTTATTGTATAAGGTTGTATAACAATAACATAAATTCATTGCAAGTGATATTATTTGGGTAATAGAGACACTAATTATTTGAGGAACTTGGAAAGAGGTAAAATTATAGGGTATTGACCTATATCATCATCTACATGTGTTCTTTGCCTTCAAAAAATTTCACTCACTATCTAACTATAGGTATTTGCAAGTTCATAATATGAACTTTAGAGGTTGGGAGCCTATAAACAAAAAAAATTTCCAATTATATTTGGTTCCAAGACCTCAAAAGGATCCTAGGGTGTGAATTAAAGGTTCTAAGAGTTGAAATCTAATCTACAAGGTCCCTTTTTGCTCCAAGAATGGTAAACTATAGTTCACTGTAGTATGATGGTGCTCTAAAGTATGATTATCTTAATGATGGCCTAACATAGATATGATGTGAATAGGTGTAAATTAATTGAATATCTTATTAATTAAATCAATAATAAATGTATCATTGTATATAAGGTCTAAGATAAAATATCTAACTACAAGCAAGTCTCCCTCTTTAGCAAATAACACAGTCATAGTTGACTACAATCTTGTCTAGTCAAGTGAAAGGTATAACTTGAAAAGTTTGGAAAAGGTTTAATGATGAAATTGAATGAAATGAACCCCACAGTGGTTATATATACTTCATGAAATGATAAAGACATGTAAATAGGTTAAATGAATGTTCTAACATGCAGCCTATAGTTAACACATTAACCTTGCATAATTAGTGAGCTCTACAAAAGTCTATCTTAGGTTTTTTAATGTTTAGACATGCTATTGATGTAATCCAAGAGTATTTTTTTGTGTTTAATGTCCCAATTACCCATTTAATATCATCATATAATTCTTTTTCCTAAGAATATAGGGGAAGTTCCCTTTGTTCTATCTTAAGAAGAGGGCACTCCTAGAAAGGTATGCCCTTTAAGCTTGGTGGGAGAAAGGTTAGGAGATGAGTTCAAGATTATGAAAAATTTGTATAAGGGTTTAAGGAGTTCAATTAAATGTGGAAAAACATGTGAAATACCCTACAGTCATGATAAACCACTCATAGGTGGTGGTGAGGAGCTGAACATAGTCAAAGTCCATTAGGCTAAGTCAAGTCCTAAAGCCTAAAGGGGTTAAAATATCACTTATAGGGTTATATTATACTTTTAATACATTTTATTACTTTCATGGGGTGATATAATATGATTTTTATCCTTTATCATTTAGATAAATTCATAGGGAGGTCATCTCTTGGCCAACAAACATGACAAGGTACACAAAATGCAAGGGAGAGCTTGAGAAATAATCTTAAGAAGTTCATATATGTATGGATACATAGAACAGGAACCTGAGGATATAATATATGTTAGATAGGGTCATTAATAATGTTTTAGTGAATTTTTTTTGAGGATTGAATGTCACAGTTTTATGAATAATCTTTTGGAGGTAAAAACACTCAAAATCCTCTAAAACCCTTTCTAGTGACTTGATGGGGAATAATTTGATGTAAATGCATCTAAATGAGATATTTTGGTCAGGGAATTTATTATAACTTGTATAGGACTCCCCAATGCTCTTTCCAATTAGATTGACTTGTTACTTATTTTTATGAATTAGGTACAAAATGGCTTTTCTTGATAGTTTTTTATGTTTTTAGGTACATAAGGGTTTCAAATGATGAAGATAACTTTGGGAGATATAATGAGACATAATATAACTCTTAATATACATTTATTTCCTCATTAAATCACATGTATACCTATGCAAGCACCTTCACTCTAGGCAGTCTAGGATGGTATAGTGAATGAATAGTGATCATAAAGTGAGAAGGTGATAACTTTAATTAGGAGGCATTTTAAGGTATGATTGATGAATATAAGGAAATTAGGACTCTTTAAAAGTTTCACATCATCCCATATATAGATTGTTTTTAGAAACTAAAGATCACTTTGGTGCCAAGTGTGAAGTATGAGTGAAAGAAGGATGATTATGACAACAGATAGTGAGAACACTTGTCTAGAAGAAGATTTATGATTAGGGACATATAAAATTCATGTTGGATCCTATTTATAAATTCTCATTCATATTTAAATAATTTAATCTATCCTTATCTTTCTATGGAGTATTCAAGGAAGGCCAAATGATGAAGGCAATTTCTAAATAAACAATTGAAGATTCTTATGCCATATTTGAGGTGTTTCATGCTTGGGGAAATATTTGTCCACAAAGAACATAAATTTTATATTTATTATTACATTATCCTATAGTCATAACTCCTTCTCTCAACTTTACACTTATTCTTGTGACTCTTGGACTTCATTATTCTCTCTTCTCTCACACATTTTATAAGAACTAGCTATTTTGGCTCTTATTTTAGAATTCCACACCATGTATGGTGAATCCCATTTGGTTTTATGTTATAATTTTACATTTAATAATAAAATAAATATGGTTTTCAGTTCATAAACATCTTATCTATTTATGTGAAGTGATGAATGGTGAGGTGTAGTGATAATCTTCTATCCTTGCTTCTCCTTATCTTTTCATGTCTAGTGTAAGAAGTTTTCATTATAAAAGGGCATATAGAATATATATAGTGTGTTTGGATCATTTGAAGTGTAAAAGTGTCCTTATATTCTATAAACTAGTCTCTGGTACACTTTGTGTTATCTCATGCATATCACCTCTATATTGAAATACTAATGTTAGAACATCTTAGGACTTTGAAGTTAGTTTGTATGTATGGTTTTTTAGTGAAATACGTATGATGATATTATGTAAATCCTTATGATTTATCACCCCATTAAAATATATATTATATATATATATATATATATATATATGAATACTTCTATCTCTTTTCCCATAAGTAATCAATTAGTGTAGCTGATAAACACTTAAATCTAAATTTACAGAGCTAGCCCTTAAACCTAGCTGATATGCATTTAAATGTAATTTAGGGAGATAGCCTAAAGGTTTTACAATGTTTCATATATATATATATATATATATATATATATATATATATATATATATATATATATATATATATATATATATACACTTCTATCTCTTTTCCCATAAGTAATCAATTAGTGTAGCTGATAAACACTTAAATCTAAATTTACAGAGCTAGCCCTTAAACCTAGCTGATAAGCACTTAAATGTAATTTAGGGAGATAGCCTAAATGTGTTCCAATGTTTCCAAAATCTTAGAGTAGGAAAAAAAAACCTCATGTAGGGTGTAATATTTGGTGACAATAATTATAACATGCCTAATAAGACCCATTGTCCTAAAGATAACCTGTCAAGGTACAACATCAGCTACATATTGGTGTGTTACTCAACATTTGGTGACACTATTTAAGGTGAAAATTTGGTTATATACCATTATTTTCTCATATATTTATTCTCATAATTCATGGTTATTACTAGGTCATCTTCTAGTAGATTTTTCAATCCCATTAATATACCTCCTCAACTTGAACTTCCTCTTGAAGTTCAACACCCTTAGCCTATTCAGTCCTTTGAATAAAAAGAGGAATTTACTATCCAAGAAGATCAAGAGAGTAAGGATTGTCTTGAATAAAAAATGGATAAGTAGCATGTCTTCCCATCATTTAATACTAAAAATCCAATTCATTTTGATGCCAATGATGACATTCTCCCTAATGCTACAAATACTGTGCATACATTTAATGTTGAAGGCTATGTCACTCCTAGTGAACACATCAAGGATATCTCTAATTTCTATAGTTTTAAAAATGTCACTGAGGTTAACATTTCTCTTATAATCCTTTACATGTCCCTTATAGGTAAAAAACTTGATTGGTAATAGACTTTACTTGATGGTTTCATTTCAACATGGGATGACTTTGGAGTGTTGATAAATTCAAGATTTGAGGACAAGAGTGATCAACCTTCACTCATACATAAAATCACTATGATCCAAAGAATCCTTAAGGAGATAAATCATGATTTAAATGAGAGGTTTTAAAATACTTCGTATAGGTTTCCTCTTCCCATGAGACCACCTGCTATCTTTGTCTTTCCGACATACTTGAGAGCCATTAGTACTAATATTTCCATCATGATTTAATCTATGGGTGGTTTCACTCTACTCAAAACATATGACCTTTCCATTAGTGCCAAGAATGGCCTCATTCAAGTAGGAAATTTGCCTCTAAAATTTTCTATGCCTCTAATGTCTAATATTCCTACTACTACTCCAAACATTGGCCAAGTTCCTAATGATAATGCCAAGCGAAACACTTCTCCTAAGAAGGTAGATGATGCTATGGATAAAGATAAATAAATTCAAATGTTAAAATATCAACTTAGGTAAGAAAGAATTAAAAGCGTGTGATTAAAAATCCCTATCTATATCAACATAAATATGGCCAATAATATGGGCAAGGGAAAGGTCAAAGGCAAACTAACTTCAACAAGACTTCCAATGTCTACAATCCTACATCAACATCCAACACAAGATTAATGGCACCATTTCATATCAATCTGATCCATTAGGAATAATGGAAACAAGGCCAATTTATGGATGAAAATGAAGGTGGAGAATAATCTCTAGTTTCTTAAGGAGGAGTCACTCCTCTACTATCAGTAGACTATGAATTTTTAATGCAAGCAAGTGAAGGTTGGTAGCCTCAAGGAGAAAGCTTCACTAAATTCTTAGTTGAGGACACTTATGTTATTAATCAAGTAAATTATATTATAGATAACATAATTTCTAGGATAAGGTCCCTAGGGGATGCTAATGATGTGCCTACAAGTTAATTTTGTCTTCTTATAAGGTATTAAGGTGTTAATACAAGCATGATAGTCCCTAACACTCTTACACCTCCTCCAAATCATAATGTGGGAAGGCCTATTCAAAGTTACTCAATACCCCAATCTCCAAGAACTCCCTTGTCTCTTAGGACTCAAGAAAAGGTAAACATTTCTGATCTAAACATTATAGATTCATTGAATAATGCTAAGGCATCCATTTCCCTTTGGGTTGTCCTTCATATGCCTGGACAAAAATAGCTCTTGAAAAAGTAGTTATCTACCATTATTATTAGTCCTTCATCTTTAAGAAATGGTCATTATCATGTTTATCTTACCAATTACCCTAATAACATTATGAAACCATCTACCAATTTTGATAAGCCTCCACCTTTCTACCTCACTCTCATTATGGGTGAGAAACTAGTTAATAAATCTTAGCTGATAGTGGAGCCTCTACATCAATGATGACCGATATTGTATATGATAAATTGGGTCTAAAGTATGAACCAAAATAAAGGAGTGCTTCAATTAGATGGTACACATACCAAGTCAATGGGATTGGTTAAAGGATAGAAGGTTTTCTTACATGATTTTCCTAGCTTTCCCATTCTTCAAGACATTGTGGTTGTTGAATTTCTTTCCCACTTTGCTATCTACCTTTCAAGATATTTCATAGCTAAGATAGGAGGCTACCTCTTAGCCGATTTATCCTTCTTATCCTTCATGATAAGATATTGAATAAAAGTGATCATAAGGACTCAACCACCTAATATATTTCACATTAATCCCTATGTAGGATCAAGCTCTAACTTGAATTATATCATTAATGAGAAAGAAGAGTCTATTGTGGATCATTGTGCTTCTTCCAAGATTGAAGATATAGTTGACTTGTTTTTAGATGAGTATGGTGTAGATGCTTATGAACATGATCCATATACATACTTTGAGCAAACTGACCTTAGCACACATATCATCCATGAGGGAACATTTGAACAAGCTAAGGTAAGCATTAAATATCCTTTCTCACAAACTACTGAAGGAAACTACATGATCCATGTGTATGATGATGATAACTAAAAGAGGTTGATAGATCACCATGGTGAGACTAATGATGTCTTTCTAACTTTAATTGATGAAGTTTTCCTTGATGATGACATTCATGAGGAGGAGGAAGATGACTTATGGAAAAGATTAAATTCCATATGTCAAGAATTTGATCAATTAAGTCATACTAATTATCCTCTTAGGAAATGTGAATATAATGATATGTGTGTTTATGATCCTAATGAGGAGGTTGTTGGGTCAGGGTGTGTAGTTGGTTGGAAGGGTACTTCCATTGCAGCTCTGCTCACCAGTGTTTGAGTCCCTCCCTAGCCCCATGGTACCGGTATTAGTCGTGTCCAGCCAACAACACCGGTCGCATTAAAAAGTTTACCAGGCTTTAGAAAAAAAAATGAGGAGGTTGTTGAATATCTCACCAAACATGAAAAAGAATGACTCACTAAACATGAAGGTGAATGTCATACTATTGTTCAAAAGGTTGTAGTCTTAGAGGAGTCTCATAAGTCGAAGATATATTCTTGTGCTTGAATAATATTCAACACTTTAGCCTATGTTTGAATCATTTATAGAGGTGTTGGAACATTAAATAGAGGAACTTGGTGATCATTCACATCAAGTACATTCTATCCTAAAAGAGAACAAAGTTGAGTCATCTGTCATGTTTCCCAATCTATAATTTAAAGAATATCAAGTGGATATGATAAAGATAAAAAAAATTCAGCTTCAATCAAGTTTTTGGGAGGATAGAAGAAAGCATTCATGAATTACCAAAGTAAGCCACTTGTAGGCATGAGAAGACATAAGGATGGTAAGTCATTTGACCATCAACATGAATAAATGTTTGATGATGATCATGCTTCATATGAAAATTTAATTTCATGGATTGAAAAATATAAAAGAGGAACCATATTTGAACCTATTTTAAGTATGGTATTATTCCCTTCACATTAAGAGTGAGGTCTGGTAAATAGTAGGCTAGGTGTGTGTCTTTCTTTTAGTTGTGTGTGTGTTCCATAAGTGTTATTAAGAACACATATTTGTTTCCTTTGGTTTTTTTTTATGTGTGTGATTGTCAAAGTTATGCACTAGTGACTCCATGGCCCAATGGATAGGATTAGGCTATTGGGACCAAGCATACCACCACTAGGAAATCAGCAAGAATGTTGACTATTTTAATCACAAGTCAAAATAGGTCAACCCCATACAATTTTTTTTAGTGGATTATTAAGATGTAATAGGGTTTGTCATGCTCTTTTTGATGTCATTTAATGTTTTATTAACCTTGGTATTAGTCAAATTTAATCCTAAGTCATTTCATGTTACTTAAGGGTCATATTTGAGTCATAAATGGAGGTTGTATAGTTTTAATTTATAGATAACTTTTTGAAACTATACTTCAATGTCAAATATGTTATAATATTATCAATTATGTTAGTTATAACTGAAACTATGTAGGTTCCTAAGTAAGATCAATAAAATAGCTGAAAAATGGAGGATTTTGGTAGTTATACAGCCTATAAATGAGTGTGGCATGTGTGGAAATATTATTCAAGGACTATTTATCTTACCTAATTTAATTTTAACTCTTTATTAGATTTTTAAGTTCCAAAAATGGCTCAACACTATTATGTTCCTTCATCACTCTTCTTAGCGTACAAAACTAGTCAACAGGTTTTCTCATGGTATGAATGGTAAGAAAGGTTTGAGGTAAAATGATATTTTGAGGAATTATTAAAATCATTCCACTTATATTTAATTTAAAAATTTCAAATATTGGTTTCCCATTATTTATGAACTGATTCTAAGAAGTTGAATATCTCCTTTTGCATGTTAATCCCCACACCCTACATGTTTTCCTCTTATTTGAATTGGTCCTTACAAAAAAATGGATGAAATTGATTATAAAATGCATTGAATTATTTATTTCATGGTTTTCATTTTTTTTTACATGTTTAGAGGTGAGTGGATGAAATCAACATCTCAAGTTATAAATTGAGATCTCCATTGCTAGTTGTAGGCATGTTCATCATCTATAAAGGTTTTTATTTCCTATAGTGGAATAAAATGGAGTTATATATATGTGTCATGTTTTTTATATCTCATGTAGATAACATCCCTTGCAAATCTTAGTATCAAAGGTTTCACAGGGAGGTGACAATAAAATAACCTGTTAACGTAGTCTACTCTTTGTATATGTTCACCTATAGTCAAGTGAATGAAGTGTATTAAGGTTTTAAAAACATTAATGGAGATGAAATGAGGAGTTTCAAGAGGTTTAATAAAAAATTGTAACATTATAAAGAAAATTAATCTTTCCAAATGACATATGACTGACTATGACAACTAGTTCTTCTCTATGCATAATCCTGTAGCTTAATGTGCACCTACAAGTGCCCTACATGAGAATAATCATGTTGAAATGGGAAATATGAATTTTTAAAAGTCCTTAATAGGTTTAAATGATCCATTTGAATATTTTTATAAATAATATAATGTCTAAAATGGTTATAAGACCATACACTATGCACATTATCCATGTTCCACCTTCACTACCATATACCCTACATATGCACCTACAAGCGACTCTCACAAAGGATTTAAGATATTTCATGAAGAATTATAAACATGTTGGAGACATTCATATAGTTTTAAGAGTTGTAAAATGTAATAATAATCATGTTTAATCCATAGAGAGGTAGGTAGACTTAAAGACTCATGTTCAAGTTGAGAAGGTTAGTTTAGGGATCCATTACCTTAAAAACATTGAAACAAAGTCTTGTCCACTTTTGGTGCTACCATGTAATAGTGTAACATGAAGTCTAGATGAATTTGAATTCCTATATGATGAATCCTTATCATAGGGGAGATAAATTGACCAAATAAAGTGGATGTTTTGTTCCAATAAGTGATGTAGATGAATCTCAAAATCAATGCATTCTTTCACTATAGAAGTTAAGTGTTCTCTATAGTATCTTGAGATTTAAATGGTCTTATAGTTCAAGCTGGTCTAAAAAAACCATTCATGCATGGAAAATGATCTTATTAGGGTAATAAAGACACTATTGATTCAAGGAACTTAGAGAGAGGTTTAATTATAAGGTATTGACCTATATCATCATCTATAGGTGTGCCTTGCCCTAAAAAAGGTTCACCTATAGTCTAACTATAGGTACTTGCAAGTTCATAATATGAACATTGGAGATTGATAGCCTAAAATAACAAAAAAATTATAATTGTAATTGGTTCCAAGACCTAAAAATTATATTAGGGTGTGAATTACAAGAGTTAAAATCTAATCTACAAGATCCATTTTTTCTCCAAGAATAGTTAACTATAATTGACTGTCGTATGATAGTGCTCTAAAGTATGACTGTCTTAATGATGTCCCATTATAGATAGGATGATAATAAGTATAAATTATTTTAATGTAGTATTAATGACTTAAATAATATTTGGATCATGGTATATAATGTCTACGATAAAATATCCACATATAGGTAGGTCTCCCTTTTAATTAAATAACGCAGTCATAATTGACTACAATCTTATCTAGTCAAGTTAAAGGTATACCTTGAAAAGTTTGAAAAAGTTTTAATGATGAACATGCATTATTAAACCAAAAAAATGATGATATACACTTTGTAAGATGATCAAGACATGGAAATAGGGAAAATAAAGGTTCTAACATGTAACCTATATTTAACACATTAAACCTAAATAGTTAGTGAGCTCTACAGAAGTCTATCTTAGGTTTTTAAATGTTTATACATGATATTGATGTAATTAAAACATAATGTTTTGTTTAGAGGGTCCCCATGACCCATTTAATCTCATAATATACTTTTTTTCCTAATCAAATAGGTTAAGTACCCTCTATTCTATCTTAGATTGATGGAACTCCTGGAAAGGTGAACCCTATAGGCTTGATGGAAGAAAGGTTAGGAGATGAGTTGAGGATAGTGGTAACTTTGTAGAATGGTGTAATGAGTTTAGTTAAACATGGAAAAACATGTATGAGCCCCTATAGTGATGAAAAAATACTCATGGGTGGTGGTGATGAGCTAAACATAATCAAATTCCATTAGGCTTAGGCTAGGCCTAATGTATAAAGAGGGTCAAATATCACTTCTAGGGTCAGATGATCCTTTTAATGCATTAGAGGAATTTAATGTGGATATATAAGGTTATTTTTATCCATTATCATGTATATAAAGATACAAGAAGGTCATACCTTAGACTACAAACATGATAGGGTACACAGAATGCAAGGGAGAGCTCAAGAAGTCATCTTAAGATGATCATATATGTACATATACATAGGTTAGGAGCCTAAGGAGATAGGATATGTTGGAGAGGTTCCTTAAAAAGGTTTTAGTAAAATTTGTTTGTGGATTGAATGTCATAATTCTATGAACAATCCTTAAGGGGTAAAACTACTCAAAACCCTTTAAAACCCTTGTTAATGACCTGCTGGGGAAGAAGTTTATGTAGATTAATCCAAATGATATAGTTTGGTCATGTAAGTGATTGGAACATATAAATGAATCCTAATGTCTCTTTCCCATTAGATTGAATTGTACCTTATTTATATGAACATGGTACAAAATGGATTTTATTGATAATTTTTTTTATAGGTACAATAGGGTTTAAAAGTATGAAGATCACTTTTGGAGATATAATGAAACCTAATATAACCAATAATATAAATTTATTTCCTTATAAAGGTACACATGTGCCTTTGTAAGCACCTTCACTCTAGGTAGTCCAAGATGGCATAGTGAATGAAGAGTGATCACAAAGTGAGAAGGTGATAACTTCAATTGGGAGGCCTTTTAAGGTATAATTGATGAATATAAGGACATGAGGACTCTTGAAAAGTGTCATATAATCCATTTTATGGGTTTTTTTTTAATATTTTAAGACCACTTTGGTGCCAAGTGTGAAGTATGAGTAAAAGAAGGGTGATTATGATTATAGATAGTGAGAACACTTGTACAAAAGAAGATTGATAATTAAGGACATATCAAATTCATTTTAGAGGTTATTTATAACCCCACCTTTATATTTCAATGATTTCATATGTCCCTATACTATTTTAGGGTGTTCAAAGAAGGCTAAATGATGAAGCCAGTTTCTAAACAAGTAAGTGAAGAGTCCTACACTTGATTTGAGGAGTTTCATGCTTGGAGAGACATTTTTACATAGAGACCTTAAATTATCTATTTCATATTCCATTATCATACAAACATAAATCCTTATCTCATCTTAACACTTGTTCTTGTGTCTCTTGGACTTCATTTTTCTCTCTTCTCTCTTCTCTCTCACATTCTATACTTACTAGCCATTTTGGCTCTTGTTTCACAATTCCACACCATGTATGGCAAAGTCATGTTGGTTTTATGTTATAATTTGCCTTTTAATAATACAATAAATTTGATTTTAAGGTCATAAAAATCTTTTCTATGTATGTGAAGTGATGAATGGTGAGATCTAGTGATAAGCTTATATCCTTGTTTCTCATTATCCTTTCATGTCTAGTGCAAGAAGTTCTCATTCTAATAGTTCATATAGAGTGTAGATGGTATTTTTTCCTCCCTTCAAGTGTGTAAGTGTCCTTCAAGTCTGAAAACTGATCTATAATCCACTTACCTTGATTTTTCTCATTCATATCACCTCTATATTGAAATACTAATGTTAGAACATTTTAGGACTTTAAAGTTAGTTTACAAGTTTTATTTCTAATTGAAATAAGTATGATGATATTGTGTAAATAATTATGGTGTATCACCCCCTTAGAATAGCTTATCTTTATGCATACTTATATCTCTTTTCTGACAAAAAATCAATTAGTGTATGTGATAAGCACTTAAATGTAAATTAAGGGAGCTAGCCCTTAAACCTAGATGTTTATCTCTGTTATAGGTAACCTAGAAGCGTAGAAGTATTCCAATGTTTCCCAAATATTAGAAAAGGCATGAAAAACCTCATCTAGGGTGTAAGATTTGGTGATAACAATGTCTTTGTAGGAATAACCTAAAATTTTCATAGAAGCTCTGGGAGAGTTTGGGGTACCTATAGGTGATTTTATGTCGTCTATAAGTTCACTTATGTAATTATTTTACCTAAATATATTTATAAACCCTAATGAATACCTACACACATGAAATAAAAATAGATCAAATTTAAAAGAAAGGGGTTTAACTAGGTTGTGGGATATTATGATCACATGGATTAGAACCCCTATTAGATTAGTTGTTGTTTACATTAACCCCAATGTTAGGGATCTCAAATCACATGTCATTATCCCTTAGGTAGCATGCATAATCAACATGTATGGTATGCTAGAATGAATTTTACTTAGGCCCTTCCTTGATCAAGCATGTAAGTCTAAATGTGATAGTTGAGTAATATGTATAATATTTATCTATAATATTAACTATTTTTATGTAGTTATGTGCAAAATTAGTAAGTGTTAGATGTAAAAATTACTTATGAGGTTATATATGTCTAAATAAATTTTATTTGAATGTAATACTTTGTTATATGGACAACAAGACACAAAAAGGGATAAAAAACATAATAGAAGGCTCAAGGTAGGGTTAAGACCCAAAAAAAAATGATAAAATGACCATGACACACTAGCACCATAATTGGACACTAGTGTCACAAGGGGTCTACTATCTAGATAAGGATGATAGTATCTTGAGGCCTAAAAATAAAGTTAAGACTACAAAAGACAAGATAAGGCCCCCTATGATTGGGAGGAGATGACTTAGGACCACTAAGGGTGAAAAAAAAGGTAAAATAAGACATAATAAATATCAAAAAGACCTAAAATGACCATGCAAACAAGGGTTATATTCATCACTAAGAAATTCATGTGAAAGACCAACAAAAAACATAGTCCTTGTTATTAGTTAACCAAATTAGGGTGTATACATTTCCCCCTTTTTATTCTAGTAGTGATATGAAATAAAATTACTAGAGTAAAATAAAAATAGGAACATATACCGATGATGACATATGCAGATGTGTTCTAGACCTGACTCACTTCTTGGCTAAAGAAATAAAAATGAGCTAGAGTGAAGTATGTGAAGAGTAAATATATAACGTGGGTGCTCCTCTATATTGAATTTTAATAGTGAACTAAATCCTGAGGAACAAAACCCTATTTTATCCCCACTCTAATATTTGGATAGTATCTAAGTGTGTAAACTAAGTATGTGGAGAAACAAGGCCTGCTTACCCCAACTCTGATATGTGTAATGAATCTAAGTATGTAAACTAAATATGTGTAGAAACAAGTCCTCATTTTTACCACTCTGATTGCTACTAAATTTTAGTATGTGAACTAAAATTGGAGTTCATATCTGCTACTTGGCATGCATAATCTAGGTCTAGTAGAAGGTTGTGTATTAACCATTGCAAATGATCATGTGACCCAAACTAGTGAATCCTATTGGCATCTTGGTGACATCCTAGTGATGATATGAGTTTAACCAAGAAATCTAAAAATAGAGATCAAAGACATGTGCCCAAAATCATTCCCCCAATATTGATATTTGAGTAATGTAACTATGTATCTAAACATATATATATCTTAGTTAAATTTTAAATCTAAGTCAAACTATATATCTAAGTCAACTATATACTTGATTCATACTATATATCTAAATCAAATTGCATATCTGATTAAACCTATGTGTTTGAATATGTATTTCTATATAAACTTGCGTGTCTAAATATGTATATCTAAGTAAACATATGTGTTTGAATATTTATATCTGAATATACCTATGTGTTTGAATATGTATATCTAAGTAAACATGCATGTATGAATATCTATATTTGAGTAGATCTATGTGTATAAATATGTATACCTAAGTAGACTTATGTGTTTGAATATCTATATCTAAGTGGACTTGTGTGTTTGAGTATGTACATCTGAGTAAGCTTGTGTCTAAATATCTATATATCTAAACGAATTTATGTGTATTTACCCCCTTTTGGTGAGAGAGTCAATATTGAGGTAAGGGTATCTAACCAAAATTGTTAATCACTGATATGATGGTGATGGTTAGCTAGGTTGATGTTATTTTAGGTTTTAATATTTTATTGATTGTGATGGAGTCAGTTGTTGAAATTAGTAATGGGATAGACCTTTGGTCTATACTAAATTTGTTAAGGGGATAAATTTTTTATCATTTTTATAGAGTTAAATGTGATAGAGATATTAGTGAAACTAATATTATGGTAAGGTACATTGAGGTCAAGTCTCATTCATAAGAAACAAATCATAAATTGGAGTTAAAATTCTCTAGATATCACATTTGAAAGAAATTGCTATTAGTCAGTGAAATTTGCATGCAAGGTCAACCTTAGTAAGGTGGAATTTTTATAAATGTGAATTAAATAGGTAATATGATTAGTTTTACCATTCATTTTAATCATTATACATGATATTTATTGTTTTATTTGAGATAAAGTATGTTGAGGAGACGAGGAACAACTTTGATGTAGTATGAGGAGGTGGAAGTGTTTATCTAGGTTAGGGAAGAGGTTACGTTGGTAAAGAGATTCTTTTGTTTCCTATTTTTGATGTATGTAGTACATTTTTTACTATTTTTATATATAAATATGGTAGTTTATTTCCATTTTTAAAAATATGTTGCCACTATCATGATAATGGTGCTAATGCCTCTGGTATGGTGCTGTTATCCCATATGCAATGCTAGTGTCCACTAGGCCTAGATTGTGATGATTTTTATTATTGAATAGTGTTTGATGACTATTTTTATCCATTTATTTTATATTATATGAGCTTAATTATATATTTTGTTTAATTTTGTAGGTGGATGTGTGCATGAGAGAGTTTTGGAGTGGCTAGATAATAGAGACATTATGGGGATTACACTGTGATAGATGAAGTGATGGTCATGGTAGGGAGATATACTTTAGGTCATGTGACAACATTAGATTTAATTAGTTAGGATAAAAACATGATGAATTCATTATGTGAGAGGTTGGATGCAAATACCTACATATTTTGGTGACCTACTAGGGAGATGACTATCACCTTAGAGGATGTGTATAGGATTTTCTTATTACTAATTAGTGGTCATAGAGTAATATTAAATAAGTATACTTGTGATCAATCTATACAATTGAATGTGAGTTATTTTTATGATATTTCTATGGGGATTAATCATTTATGGAACCATAATTATATATTATTGTCATTGATTAGCATAACAAATGTTTTATGCTTGTAGAAGTTTATAGTGATTTATTTGGCTTCATTTGTGGTTGTGTATGGGAGTGGGGTATTTATGTCAAAGAATATGCATGAGATAGTATATGACATAGAGTAAAATGACACCATATAATCTTAGGGTCAAATTATTTTAGATCATTTGTATCAATATTTTTACCACTTTACACAAGAGATGTGTGCAAGAGGTATTGGATATCCCACACTATTACATTGTTGGTCATAATGACCATATAGTAGTGAGTAGACTAGTATTTCCTTGATGAGGTGATTGGGCTCACCGTATGAAATTTATAAAGAGGTGGACTATTATGGCTCACATGTCCAAGAGGAACATAATATAGTGTTGGCAATTTCTTGACAGGTTGAAATTAGAAGACATTATCTAAAGGCCTTCTAAGGGCTATGAGGTATGGCCTAAGGATGATGTTTAGATGAGATGGGTGTGAGTGAAATTATATGTACATGACCTTTGGGTTGATGTATTTGAGAGGGTCTAGTATGAGTGGGTGACATGGTAGTTTGGTGTTACTTAGGATGTACCACCAATGACATTGATTTGTGGTTGAGGAGTTTACATGATCTAATGAGGCTAAGTAGTAGGCCTAAACCATGAGTTGTATATTATCTAATGATTTTTTTGACATATCAAGATCCATGATTGATATACTAGATGTGGACAATATAAGATTTAATTATTCCTATGTATCCTAGTTGAGAAAGCATAGATGGGAACCTATGTTATTGAGAGGTGGGATCATCATGGACAATGTGCTGGATGTGGATCCCCTTAGGGTTATTTATTGTAAGTTTTTATTATATGTTTTTTATATTCAATTTACTTAGTTACATAGGTAGGTATTTAATGCATTATGTTGGTATGTATGACAAGTATTGGGAGACTACCATTGAGTTTATACTCTAAGTAATGACATGACATATTCTTGATGATGTGATAGATGATAAATTAGTATAGAGGGCCATGGATATTGATGGTGTTCATAATCATTTGTTTGATTGAGTTTCCCTAGTTACTATGACATATAGGTGAGTTGATAGTGATAGGGATGAGGCATGAGTGGAGTTATAGAGGATGTAACATGCCTATATTTGATTCTCTATGTGGGTCAGATAGATGAATAGTGGATGATTACATATATCTAAAATGAGATCATGTAGAGTGTATGGTTGAGAGAGAGAGAGAGAGAGAGAGAGAGAGAGAGAGAGAGAGAGAGAGAGAGATTAGATGTATCCCTTGATTAAGGTCATAAATGGATAATGGTGCTTCTAATTAAAATATGAATATGTCAAAGAGTTAGAGTGATGGGTCTAGTCACAGTGTCTACATCTAAATTATTGGGTGATTTTTAGTATTTGTATTAAAACTATGTTCTAAGTTATATATATGGATGTTTGTTGTTATACAAGTACTATGTATATACTAGCTCGACTTGGTTACATGTGCATTTTTACATGTGTTTAATTATTTTCATTATGTTAACTGGTGATATTACAATATAATATGTGTCTAAGTAATGTAATGACTTGTTTAAAAGTTTAATTAGGCATGCATATGGACTAGAATGATATTTATTAGTATAGGTGTTACTAGTCTCAAGATATCTAGTGTGGATCATAATAGTGTTTTGTACTATTTGAACCAAAGGCATGGTGAATAAATTACCATACTACTCAGTGTTGTGATATTGTAAAATTAGACTCTATAATGATATTGTGTGTTATACACTACGTAGATTAGGTGTGTAAACTCTATATAAAGAGCTTGATTGGTTGTCATACTAAAATTGCGCTCTGAGCTCTATGATCTCTATAAAATATTGCTATTGTCTACTATACTATTTTATATTTTATATGATCTCTTCCAATATCTTGATCTATGGTTGAAATAAGATGTCCTTTGATCTCTATGATTATTTCCAAATGTCTTAGTTTGTGGGTGAGTTAGTCAATGCTTTAATCTCTATGATTATTTCCAAATATCTTAATTGGTGTGCTAATAGATATTTGCTCTAATATATATGAATTGGATACCATATTTGTTAAATCTGTTATGTGAGAGATCTCTAATAAATAGGTGTCTTAGAAACCATAGGGCTCATACAATGAGTACCAATGGCGACTTAAAGGTAATGTCTTAGAATAACTTGATCACATAGGAGTATGATCTAAGAGACTATATATAATGAGATCCTGGTGCCCCCTATGTGAATGTTATAATGCCTATATTGACATATGGTTAATATTATCTCAGAGTACATAATAGTTATTGTTTGATGTCCATTATCTTATGAAAATTGTAATATGGCTTATTTTGTATCTTGTGTAGCTAGTGTGTTGGATGGTGATGAGCAAAGAGAAGTGTGATCAACTCCTCATATAATAATGTAATAAATATATCATGAGGCCTATCAAGATATTATGAGGCCTATCTCTCTCTAAAAATGTATAACCCTTCTCTTTGTGTCATGTGCTCTACTCTTGTAAGAGGTGTACTATGAAGTGGCTCTTTGCCCTTACTATGTATATTAGTTGGTTATTCAGTTCTAATTATTTCTTAATGAAAATTGGAGTAGGTTATTGTACCATGCTAGATGACTATGGCTCTTGGAAACCTACATCCAAATATGCCTTTGAATGTGTAAAAAATAGTCTAAACTCTGTATCTAATGCTATAGTTGTGTACATAGATGTTATAATTATTTGGATATCTGATTTAATAATTTATCCTTAAGAGGAAAAATGAGGCCTTTGGCAAAGATGTATTGTACCTCTAAATTTATCAATTGGTAAATAAATTGATTCACACATGACTTAAATCATAGAATATACTAAGCTATTAGTTATGTCTCACCTTAATGTATTGAAAGTAACCTCTCATATGTGACTCGGGGTCCCTTATTCTAGATAAAGTGTTTGAGAAAGATTGATTCTAACTCATCATATGTATGTAGTGTCCCACTAGGAGTGCATGACGAAAATAGTTTAGTACCTCCCCTTCTAGGGATTTTAGAAATATTATAGTAGAGTGCCTTGTTCATTATATGTGCCATGAATTTCATGTAGGCTTGAAGGTACAGTATAGGTCTCCATCCCTATCAATTTAGTTAAATTAGTATATAAAAGTTGGGTAGAAACTTTGTAGTGAAGATTATGTGTATAATAGGATTTCCATGGATGGCTTGTAATCATCCCAAGACTAGTATGTTCTATTCCCCAATGTGATATGGTGTACTTGTATTTGTAAATCACCCATGACATTCATCAAGTAGATTGTCTATTCTGAAGGTATATTATCATCAACAAGGGGTTCATTTATCTCTTGAATTTTTTTATTATCTTTTCCATTGGTATCTTAAATTGGTACCTTTTTTTATGGAAGATGGTTTTCTATTTGTAACATTTAGAGGGATGATAGATTGGACCTAGTTATATGGAAATGAGATATCACCATCATGTAGGATAGGTTGAGAAACAGGTTTCTACTATAGTAAGGGGGGTTGAGGGAGATTATGGTGTCTTTTATTTTGGTAATTTTCAAAGAGCTAGGCAGCTAATTGACTATAAGGTACATTATTATCATGTGAATGTAATTCTTGTAAATTATGAACATAAGAATAAGTGTATCTATTGTTCATAATTTGAACTAGAATTAGTTTGTAACATGATAAATAGGTGAAGTAAGGGGAGAAATATAAGGTGTAGAATCAATGCATTATCTTCATAATCATAGTAATCATCATTATTTCTAAGGATAAAAAATTCAAAGTTTAATTCACTTGTAGAAGTCAGAGTATAATAAGTTCAGTCAGCGGATGAGCGAGGAGAGAGAGAGAGAGAGATGAGAGAGAGAGGAGAGAGAGAGAGAGAGAGAGAGTGAGATGAGAGAGAGAGATAGAAGAGAGAGAGAGAGAGGAGAGGATTTAAACTTTATACTATTATGAATATATCATGTGTGGGTGTAATGCAATCATTTATTCACTATTTATGTGTGGGTTAATGAATCATTATTATTTCAATCTTGGATTAAAGGGTAGAAGAAATATCAACCATTTTTTCATTTGGAATATTATGACATGTAGAAGAAGAGTTAGAGACATTTGTACTATTGATTTTTTGGAAAGAATCATTGCATTGAGCTTGAAATATAAAAGAAGGTTATAGAATAATTTCATAACATTAAATTTGTGCATTGGTAAAGAGTGTAATATTATTTGTACATGATTTTTCAAATTTAACTAAAGGTAAAAAAGATGTATTTTAATTTATATGTTAGTTGAATCACGTAAAATTTGATTGTGTGTATTGCACTTATTTTGATTTAATTTGAATAAGGAGGTAGAAAATTTAGTTGAAAATATAAGATCACATTGAAAAAAAATATTACCCAAAAAGATGCTCTTTTGGAATTATATATTTATTTTGATTTTGAGCTGTAGGAGAAAGGTGAGAGGAAAAGAGAATAAGATGCATCTGGTATATCATCATTAACACTTTCATTATCATGATCATAGGAATCCTCATATCCATCATTACAATAATAGTCATCATCATCATTATAAATGAAATAATTATCATGTGATAATGTGAAATATTGAAAATTTGTCTATCATGATTTTAATTATGAGAAAAATTCAAAAATTCCTCAACCAGATGAGGGGATAAGAGGATTCTTGGATGTCATTTTAAACTTGCCAAAGAAGACAATGTAAATAATGAATAAAAAGTACATAATAGGTAGGAATGTAATATAATGTAGGTATATGTTCAACTATGGAAATATTTAACCCAAGTATAAAAAGACATTAGGATTATATATGAAACCCTATTTTCTATTATTTAGATGTATAGGGACCTAGTATGTGTATCTAGGGTTTTATGAGGGTTATTTTACAAAAATTAAATCATATTAAGTCAATGAAACCGTAATATATGATTTATTTGAATGATATAGGTTGTGCCAAAAAATTAAAAAAATAATAGTTTATAACCCTAACTTAGTGCAAAATAATTGAAGAAGTTAAACCCTACGGCAAAACTAGGGTTTAAACAATATTCAAAGTAAAATAGGTTACCGAATGTTTTATATTATTTAGGATATATTAGGAATCTAAATCATATGTTGTTAAATGTATGAGTATATCAATAACTTCGAATGAAAAAGAAAAACATAATTTATTTGACAAGCCTTTCTCAAAATATTAAAGATATAAAGAAAGTATAAATATTTGGAGCAAAATAGGTATTTCTATTATTCAGGTGGTTGAAACAACTTGAGAGTTAGTCAAAAATATTTTTTTTCCATCAATTTATATAAAATTATGATTT